>CM014084.1:121682-156682 GCA_004119915.2 Collichthys lucidus
GTCTGTGCTTTAGTGTGTCTGTCTATGCTTTAGTGTCTGTCTGTGCTTCAGTGTCTGTCTGTGCTTCAGTGTCTGTCTGTGCTTCAGAGTCTGTCTGTGCTTCAGTGTCTGTCTGTGCTTTAGTGTCTGTCTGTGCTTTAGTGTCTGTCTGTGCTTTAGTGTCTGTCTGTGCTTTAGTGTGTCTGTCTGTGCTTCAGTGTCTGTCTGTGCTTCAGTGTCTGTCTGTGCTTTAGTGTCTGTCTGTGCTTCAGTGTCTGTCTGTGCTTTAGTGTGTCTGTCTATGCTTTAGTGTGTCTGTCTGTGCTTTAGTGTGTCTGTCTGTGCTTCAGTGTCTGTCTGTGCTTCAGTGTCTGTCTGTGCTTCAGTGTCTGTCTGTGCTTTAGTGTGTCTGTCTGTGCTTCAGAGTCTGTCTGTGCTTTAGTGTGTCTGTCTGTGCTTCAGTGTCTGTCTGTGCTTTAGTGTGTCTGTCTGTGCTTCAGTGTCTGTCTGTGCTTTAGTGTCTGTCTGTGCTTTAGTGTCTGTCTGTGCTTCAGTGTCTGTCTGTGCTTTAGTGTCTGTCTGTGCTTTAGTGTCTGTCTGTGCTTTAGTGTCTGTCTGTGCTTTAGTGTGTCTGTGCTTCAGAGTCTGTCTGTGCTTTAGTGTCTGTCTGTGCTTCAGTGTCTGTCTGTGCTTTAGTGTCTGTCTGTGCTTTAGTGTGTCTGTCTGTGCTTCAGTGTCTGTCTGTGCTTTAGTGTCTGTCTGTGCTTCAGTGTCTGTCTGTGCTTCAGTGTCTGTCTGTGCTTCACTGTCTGTCTGTGCTTCAGTGTCTGTCTGTGCTTTAGTGTGTCTGTCTGTGCTTCAGTGTCTGTCTGTGCTTTAGTGTGTCTGTCTGTGCTTTAGTGTGTCTGTCTGTGCTTCAGTGTCTGTCTGTGCTTCAGTGTCTGTCTGTGCTTCAGTGTCTGTCTGTGGGTCAGATCGTCTTTCTAACAGGATGATGTCATCATTCTGATGGTGTCACTTCCTGTTAGCGTCCTGTAGTGATTCCCCTTCACAGTGAATTGTGTCCTGTGTGTGTTCCTGCAGCCTGTGACTGTGACCCTCTGGGGTCTCTGAACGGAGGAATCTGTGACGGGACGACAGACGTTCGAGCCGGGCTGATTGCTGGTCAGTGTCGCTGTAAGGTCAACGTGGAGGGAGAGCACTGTGAGCGCTGCAAAGAGGCACACTACGGGCTGAGCAACGAGCCAGAAGGATGCCGGGGTACAAAATTATACATGTGCACAACACCTACACAATCATGTGCACAACACCTACACAATCACGTGCACAACACCTACACAATCACGTGCACAACACCTACACGATCATGTGCACAACACCTACACGATCATTCAATTCAATTCAATTCAATTTTATTTGTATAGCCCAAAGTCACAAAGTACATTTGCCTCGGAGGGCTTTACAATCTGTACAGAGAATGACACCCTCTGTCCTTAGACCCTCGGTTCGAGTGAGGAAAAACTTGCCCACAAAAAACCTTTTAACAGGGAAAAAATGTGGAAGAAACCTCAGGAAGAGCCACAGAGGAGGGATCCCTCTCCCAGGACGGACAGACGTGCAATGGATGTCACGTGTACAGGACAATCAACATAAACATTTTGTACAGTTACAATGACTTACAGAATGACAATGAATGATAAAGTGACCACAGTAGTAGATATAGTAGTATTAATGACATCATGTGCACAACACCTACACAATCATGTGCACAACACCTACACAATCATGTGCACAACACCTACACGATCATGTGCACAACACCTACACAATCATGTGCACAACACCTACACAATCATGTGCACAACACCTACACGATCACGTGCACAACACCTACACGATCACGTGCACAACACCTACACGATCATGTGCACAACACCTACACAATCATGTGCACAACACCTACACGATCACGTGCACAACACCTACACGATCACGTGCACAACACCTACACGATCACGTGCACAACACCTACACGATCACGTGCACAACACCTACACGATCATGTGCACAACACCTACACAATCATGTGCACAACACCTACACGATCACGTGCACAACACCTACACGATCATGTGCACACACATCATGTGCACAACACCTACACAACCATGTGCACAACACCTACATGACCATGTGCACAACACCTACACGATCACGTGCACAACACCTACACAATCATGTGCACAACACCTACACGATCATGTGCACAACACCTACACGATCACGTGCACAACACCTACACGATCACGTGCACAACACCTACATGACCATGTGCACAACACCTACACGATCACATGTACAACACCTACACGATCACGTGCACAACACCTACACGATCACGTGCACAACACCTACACAATCATGTGCACAACACCTACACGATCACGTGCACAACACCTACACGATCACGTGCACAACACCTACACGATCATGTGCACAACACCTACACGATCACGTGCACAACACCTACACGATCATGTGCACAACACCTACACGATCATGTGCACAACACCTACATGACCATGTGCACAACACCTACACGATCACGTGCACAACACCTACACGATCATGTGCACAACACCTACACGATCACGTGCACAACACCTACACGATCACGTGCACAACACCTACACGATCATGTGCACAACACCTACACGATCACGTGCACAACACCTACACGATCACGTGCACAACACCTACACGATCACGTGCACAACACCTACACGATCACGTGTACAACACCTACACGATCACGTGTACAACACCTACACAATCATGTGCACAACACCTACACAATCATGTGCACAACACCTACACAATACACGATCATGTGCACAACACCTACACAATCACGTGCACAACACCTACACGATCATGTGCACAACACCTACACAATACACGATCATGTGCACAACACCTACACAATCACGTGCACAACACCTACACGATCATGTGCACAACACCTACACAATACACGATCATGTGCACAACACCTACACGATCATGTGCACAACACCTACACGATCATGTGCACAGCACCTACACAATCATGTGCACAAATCCTACACAATCATGTGCACAACACCTACACAATCATGTGCACAACACCTACACGATCATGTGCACAACACCTACACGATCATGTGCACAACACCTACACAACCATGTGCACAACACCTACACAACCATGTGCACAACACCTACACGATCATGTGCACAACACCTACACGATCATGTGCACAACACCTACACGATCATGTGCACAACACCTACACAATCCTACACGATCATGTGCACAACACCTACATGTTCATGTGCACAACACCTACACAACCATGTGCACAACACCTACACGATCATGTGCACAACACCTACACGATCATGTGCACAACACCTACACAACCATGTGCACAACACCTACACAACCATGTGCACAACACCTACACGATCATGTGCACAACACCTACATGACCATGTGCACAACACCTACACGATCACGTGCACAACACCTACACGATCATGTGCACAACACCTACACGATCATGTGCACAACACCTACACAATCCTACACGATTATGTGCACAACACCTACATGTTCATGTGCACAACACCTACACAACCATGTGCACAACACCTACACGATCATGTTCACAACACCTACACGATCATGTGCACAACACCTACACAACCATGTGCACAACACCTACACAACCATGTGCACAACACCTACACGATCATGTGCACAACACCTACATGACCATGTGCACAACACCTACACGATCACGTGCACAACACCTACACGATCATGTGCACAACACCTACACGATCACGTGCACAACACCTACACGATCATGTGCACAACACCTACACGATCACGTGCACAACACCTACACGATCACGTGCACAACACCTACACGATCATGTGCACCTACACACAACCGATCATGTGCACAACACCTACACATCATGTGCACAACACCTACACGATCACATGTGCACAACACCTACACGATCACGTGCACAACACCTACACGATCATGCACAACACCTACACGATCACGTGCACAACACCTACACGATCATGTGCACAACACCCACTCCAACACGTCGATCACACCACCTACATCACGTGCACCACCTACACGATTGCACACCCTACATCACACCGTACACTACACACCCTACACGATCACGTGTACAACACCTACACAATCATGTGCACAACACCTACACAATCATGTGCACAACACCTACACAATACACGATCATGTGCACAACACCTACACAATCACGTGCACAACACCTACACGATCATGTGCACAACACCTACACAATACACGATCATGTGCACACCTACACAATCACGTGCACAACACCTACACGATCATGTGCACAACACCTACACAATACACGATCATGTGCACAACACCTACACATCATGTGCACAACACCTACACGATCATGTGCACAGCCCTACACAATCATGTGCACAAACCTACACAATCATGCACACACCTACACAATCATCAGTGCACAACACCTACACACGATCATGTGCACAACACCTACACGATCATGTGCACAACACCTACACAACCATGTGCACAACACCTACACAACCATGTGCACAACACCTACACGATCATGTGCACAACACCTACACGATCATGTGCACAACACCTACACGATCATGTGCGCAACACCTACACAATCCTACACGATCATGTGCACAACACCTACATGTTCATGTGCACAACACCTACACAACCATGTGCACAACACCTACACGACATCATGCACACACCTACACGATCATGTGCACAACACCTACACAACCATGTGCACAACACCTACACAACCATGTGCACAACACCTACACGATCATGTGCACAACACCTACATGACCATGTGCACAACACCTACACGATCACGTGCACAACACCTACACGATCATGTGCACAACACCTACACGATCATGTGCACAACACTACACAATCCTACACGACATGTGCACAACACCTACATGTTCATGTGCACAACACCTACACAACCATGTGCACAACACCTACACGATCATGTTCACAACACCTACACGATCATGTGCACAACACCTACACAACCATGTGCACAACACCTACACAACCATGTGCACAACACCTACACGATCATGTGCACAACACCTACATGACCATGTGCACAACACCTACACGATCACGTGCACAACACCTACACGATCATGTGCACAACACCTACACGATCACGTGCACAACACCTACACGATCATGTGCACAACACCTACACAATCCTACACGATCATGTGCACAACACCACCTACACGATCATGTGCACAACACCTACATGTTCATGTGCACAACACCTACACAACCATGTGCACAACACCTACACGATCATGTGCACAACACCTACACGATCATGTGCACAACACCTACACAACCATGTGCACAACACCTACACGATCATGTGCACAACACCTACATGTTCATGTGCACAACACCTACATGTTCATGTGCACAACACCTACATGTTCATGTGCACAACACCTACACAACCATGTGCACAACACCTACACGATCATGTGCACAACACCTACATGTTCATGTGCACAACACCTACATGTTCATGTGCACAACACCTACACAACCATGTGCACAACACCTACACGATCATGTGCACAACACCTACACAACTATGTGCACAACACCTACACAACCATGTGCACAACACCTACACGATCATGTGCACAACACCTACATGACCATGCGCACAACACCTACACGATCACGTGCACAACACCTACACGATCATGTGCACAACACCTACACGATCATGTGCACAACACCTACACATTCACGTGCACAACACCTACACAATCCTACACGATCATGTGCACAACACCACCTACACGATTACGTGCACAACACCACTTACACGATCATGTGCACAACACCAACACAATACACGATCATGTGCACAACACCTACACGATCATGTGCACAACACCTACACAATACACGATCATGTGCACAACACCTACACAATACACGATCATGTGCACAACACCTACATGTTCATGTGCACAACACCTACACAGCCATATTCACACCTCCTTGTGTCTCTGTCTTAGCGTGCACCTGCAGCCCTGTCGGGACACTTCCTGGAGGAAATCCCTGCAACAGTGAAACAGGAAGTTGCTTCTGTAAACGTCTGGTGACTGGACGAGACTGCGACCAGTGTGTGGTCAGAAAACACTTTTCCTTTTTCTTTAGTCGTCCTCTGCTTCCAAACTGCTAAAGGTTCTTCTGTGATGCTTGTTTTGCATGTGCAGTGCTCCGTGGTCGAGGCAGACACCGCTAATATAAAAACATTTAACAAACGTTTGTGTCATAGTTTGTGTATGTTTATAGTGTGTGTGTGTGTGTGTGTGTTTTCAGTCTGAACACTGGGGTCTCAGTAACGATATGGACGGCTGCAGACCATGTGACTGTAATCTGGGAGGAGCTATCAACAACCAGTGAGTTACCATCCTTGCTAACAGCCAACAGCTAACAGACGTATTTCTTTCCTGTTTGTTTCCTTCCCTTTCTTCTTACTTGTTCTAACTTCCTGTATTCCTGCAGGTGTGACCAGGTGAGCGGTCAGTGTGCCTGCAGAGATCATATGTTCGGACGTCAGTGTGATCAAGTCGAGTCTGGATTCTACTTCATTGCTCTGGATCATTATACGTACGAGGCAGAGGATGCCAAGTTTGGACCTGTAAGTTTCATCAACTCACCACATCAGCCAGGCCGGCTTCAGAGGGCGTTTATTCTTTTAAAGTTTGTTGTTACGTTCTGGGATTTATAAAAATAGATGTGAACTTGTTGAAGGTCCATTCTTCATCTTCTTCTTCTTCTCGATTCTTTAGGGGGTGACAGTCATTCCAAGGCCACACCCCCTGGACCGCAGTCCCACCTGGACAGGTATTGGCCTGGTTAATGTCCCCGAGGGGGCCTTCCTGGAGTTCTCTGTGGACAACATCCCCCACTCCATGGAGTACGACATCCTCATCCGCTACGAACCTCAGGTATGATGCTGTCAGCAGGACGTAGCCACGCCCGCCGGCATAACCCAAACCATCTGACTGGCTGCTGCAGTCATGGTCACATTGACTGAACGAAAGCCACAGAAACTTTGTTTGGTTAGACAGAAGCTGCTGACCCTGAACAGTCCTGATGGCTTATCCGGCCGGCGCCATGTGAGATGTTCTGCTTCTTCGGGTGAATCTAAATATTGGCAAAGAAAAATCATTGTTGGACCTGAAGCAGGACAAATGGTGCCTGTGTGCTTTAATGTGTAACATCAATTATCTGTCAATCAAGCGGTGAAGCTATTGACTATGCGCAACTTCGAGCCTAATATAATCTGAACTGGTGAGTTAAAAAAATCCCCCCTCTCACAGTCATGAACAGGGAAACAAGCTACAGAGACTAAAACTGCCAAACATTTCTGCTGTGGACATTTTAATAAATTTAATAAATTGCTTTTGGAGACCAACTCACTTTTGCAGCCTGTTTCAAGTGGCCGCTCGAGGAATAACAGTTTTTAGCTGCTAACTGAAGGTTGCCCCTCGGTTGAAATGATGAAACCTCATATGTGTTTCTTGCAGCTGCCGGACCAATGGGAGGAGGTTCTGATGACAGCGATGAGACCGGGACCAATCCGAGCCGACAGTCGCTGCGTCAACACAGTGCCCGACGATGACAACCAGATGATCTCACTTCACCCCGGCTCACGGTAACGTTCACATTAATGATTATTATCATTAGAGTCATTTATTAATTGTAATTAATAATACAGTGCGAAATGTTTCATCATCCCGATGACACCCAGCTCCCTGGTCGGGTTCAGGGAAGACGACAGTTTCAAATATGAAGCGCAAAACATCGTGTTGACTTTCACATTATTCCTGAGCAGACTGAAGAGACAAAGGAACCATCAGAAATCACCAGGTTCATTTAGAGATGAAACCATTCAATTATGTTTCAGAAGTTGGGTTCTGAGAACTTTTTTTTTATTCATGTTCGTTATATAACAGCATTAAAGAACACATTGCAGCGTCAGTGGGTACATGTTCTTCATGATAATAATCCTCAGATGTCTCTGCTTTGAGATTTATGCTCTGTCCATTTTTCACATTTCTTCTCAAATTGTGTTTTCTGGAGCCTCGATATAAACGTAAATCTCCTCAACTGTGATTCTTTTATGTCGTGTGTGAGCAGCGACTTCTTGTTTAAGCTGGTTTGTCTTTCGTTCTGCTGGACGACTGAATCTTTCTTCTGATTCTTAGAGTTCTCTCTGAAAGTGTTCTGGTTGTATCTTGTCTGTCCCCACAGCTACGTGGTTCTTCCCAGGCCGGTTTGTTTTGAATCTGGTCTAAACTACACAGTCCGACTGAGTCTGCCGCTGTACTCAGCCCTCAGCGACGTCCAGTCTCCGTATACACTCATCGACTCTGTGAGTAAACTGTGATGTGACCGTCAAACACTGAGATCAAGTAACTCATAATTCTAGTATTAGTTCCTTGATTAAATGATAAATTATTTGATCTATACAGGTGGGAACACACAGTAAAACCCAGAGATGACGATTATAAGTTGTTGATGACTTTAATGTTGTCCTCAGATCGTGTTGATGCCACACTGTAAGAACCTGGAGATCTTCACAGCTTCAGAGGGGGGCGACTCCATTGGGAACAGTGGCTGGGAAACTTTCCAGCGTTATCGTTGTCTGGAGAACAGCCAGAGCGTCACCAAGTCACAGATGACTGACATCTGCAAGAACTTCATCTTCAGTATCTCTGCCATGTTGCACCAGGGAGCCAAAGGTACAGCTGTCCACCTTAAATCTGACTCCACCTTAACAATCACTGTCACTGTTCCAACCAGCAAAGCTTTATTTATAACTTAAATAATGCAATTATAATTGCATAATCTAGAATAAAGAATCTATTTTTAATCTAATGTTTGTACAGGGTTCACGGTAGAGATCTAGGACTGTCAGTCAGTCGACATAGAAACTATAATCTTATTAAACAGAAACAAACAGGAATCATTGAGTGTGTTATATTTCATATTGTCTTTTTTCTCTCTAAATTCGTCAATCATCGACCTCCTGAACACGACCTGACTTGATTCAGCTCATTCCTCAAACCTCCTCATAAACCTGTCATCAGACCCGTGCTCAGTGTTTTCTTGTGTACTGCTGGAGCACGTTGGTTGCGTAACATCTCTCCTTTGCTGGACCTCTTTTCCTAGAATGCCAGTGTGACCCTCAGGGCTCCCTCAGCACTGTGTGTGACCCCAACGGGGGTCAGTGTCAGTGTCGCCCCAACGTGGTCGGCAGGAACTGTGATGGATGTGCTCCGGCCACGTTCCAGTTTGGACCCAATGGCTGCAGAGGTCAGAACTCCGATTTAACTATAATCAATTAACAATGATCATCAACACTGTATTGTGTGACCTAAATTGGCTAACCTCTCTGATCTTGGCATCCTACTTGCTTCTCCATGGGGGACAATGGCCTTTTTTGTCTTGAGATGTTCATCTTGTATCCAAGCACCTCCAGGATCACAGTGGTTTGATGTATATCAGCTGATTGGTCTCAGTTATTGACCTAGCAGTGATAGACCATAGTGCTGCACTCACATCCTTTACACATCCGATACAGTGTGTTTGTGTTTTCTGTGTTTGCAGCGTGTGAGTGCGACCCTCAGGGTTCCCAGAGTTCCTTCTGCAATCAGCTGACCGGTCAGTGTGATTGTGTTTCTGGAACATATGGTCGGCAGTGTGATCGCTGTCTGCCGGGTTACTGGGGCTTCCCCAACTGCCGACCCTGCGTCTGCAATGGACACGCTGATGACTGCGACCCCAACACTGGACGCTGCATTGACTGCAGGGATCACAGCACCGGACACACCTGTGACAGGTCAGATACATAATAAACTAGTTGCAGAGGTCTGGGGACTAGTTGTTGGGATCTGAGGACTAGTTTTAGAGGTCTGGGGACTAGTTGCTGGGATGTGGGGACTAGTTTTAGAGGTCTGGGGACTAGTTGTTGGGATGTGGGGACTAGTTTTAGAGGTCTGGGGACTAGTTGTTGGGATGTGGGGACTAGTTTTAGAGGTCGGGGGACTAGTTGTTGCGATGTGGGAACTAGTTGTTGGGATGTGGGGACTAGTTTTAGAGGTCTTGGGACTAGTTGTTGGGATGTGGGGACTAGTTGCTGGGATGTGGGGACTAGTTTTAGAGGTCTGGGGACTAGTTGTTGGGATGTGGGGACTAGTTTTAGAGGTCTGGGGACTAGTTGTTGGGATGTGGGGACTAGTTTTAGAGGTCTGGGGACTAGTTGTTGGGATGTGGGGACTAGTTGCTGGGATGTGGGGACTAGTTTTAGAGGTCTTGGGACTAGTTGTTGGGATGTGGGGACTGGTTGTTGGGATCTGAGGACTAGTTTTAGAGGTCTGGGGACTAGTTGCTGGGATGTGGGGACTAGTTGCTGGGATGTGGGGACTAGTTTTAGAGGTCTGGGGACTAGTTGCTGGGATGTGGGGACTATTTGTTGGGATCTGAGGACTAGTTTTAGAGGTCTGGGGACTAGTTGTTGGAATGTGGGGACTAGTTGCTGGGGTGTGGGGACTATTTGTTGGGATCTGAGGACTAGTTTTAGAGGTCTGGGGACTAGTTGTTGGGATCTGAGGACTAGTTACAGAGGTCTGGGGACTAGTTGCTGGGATGTGGGAACTAGTTGTTGGGATCTGAGGACTAGTTACAGAGGTCTGGGGACTAGTTGCTGGGATGTGGGAACTAGTTGTTGGGATCTGAGGACTAGTTACAGAGTTCTGGGGACTAGTTGTTGGGATCCGAGGACTAGTTTTAGAGGTCTGGGGACTAGTTGTTGGGATATGGGGACTAGTTGTTGGGATGTGGGAACTAGTTGTTGGGATGTGGGGACTAGTTTTAGAGGTCTGGGGACTAGTTGTTGGGATGTGGGAACTAGTTGTTGGGATATGGGGACTAGTTGTTGGGATGTGGGAACTAGTTGTTGGGATATGGGGACTAGTTGTTGGGATATGGGAACTAGTTGTTGGGATGTGGGGACTAGTTGTTGGGATGTGGGGACTAGTTGTTGGGATCTGACGACTAGTTGTTGGGATCTGAGGACTAGTTTTAGAGGTCTGGGGACTAGTTGTTGGGATGTGGGAACTAGTTGCTGGGATGTGGGAACTAGTTGTTGGGATCTGAGGACTAGTTTTAGAGGTCTGGGGACTAGTTGTTGGAATGTGGGGACTAGTTGCTGGGATGTGGGAACTAGTTGTTGGGATCTGAGGACTAGTTGCAGAAGTCAAGGGATCAGCTTTTGTTCACCACTTCCTCTCTCTCACCTCTGTTCAGGTGTCTGGAAGGTTACTATGGTGATCCAGTGCTTGGGTCAGGAGATCACTGTCGTCCTTGCATGTGTCCTGACGGCCCCAGCAGCCTGCGGCAGTTCGCTGGAAGTTGTTACCGTGGCGATGAGTCCCAGCAGGCCATCTGTGTCTGCAACAGTGGATACAGAGGTAAAACTTTTATAACACAGGGCAGAGGTAAAAACTGTATTAACACAGATCAGAGGTACAGCAGCGTAAGGATATAATTTATCCTTATGATGAATGTTTTCCTAAATGTGATAAAAAGAAACAGATGTGACAATAATAGTCAGGCAGACATAATTACAGTTTGACGTGGATCTCAGCAGGAAATAAAGTCCATGCCCTGCAGAGACAAACAGGTTTCATTTGAAGAGGAGAAGCTTTGTGATTTAGCGTGATGGAAACAGAAGCTGACCTGACTCTGTTATTAGAGAAGGAAATAAGATGTTCAGGCTCACGCATGAATCACCAACTTTCTACTTTTGTTTCCACTTCAAACCTGGAACCTGGTTTATCACTATACTAATCTACAGTGTGACAACACTGTCCTCTGATTGGCTGGCACTGTAAACTAGTTCAAACTGCGAGGCATTGTGCTCGATTGCTCTGCCTCAACTACCCGGATGTTTGTCACAGAAAACTGAAATTGAATTGTGAGAACTATATTTTTAGTTCCTAAAAATAAAAACTAATAAATTCAATTTCCAATTACAATTCAGATTCAGTTTTTCAATGCAATGATTTTAACTGAACAATACAAATTCAAATGATGTGATTCAAATGAGGCTGAGACCCCCCCCCCTCCCCGAGCAAACCCAAGGCTGAGCAGTTTTATTGTTCCTGTGATATATATTGATATTTCATTTCGGCAGAAAGTTTTGAGCGCCGCCCATTTTTTTCCCCCCGCTGGCTTTGAAGGAAGAAGGTCGCTGTAGAGCATTTCTAGCAAGTTACCCATCTAGATACTCTCTTTACACAGGCGTATGCTTTCAGTTTTCAGTTCAGTTAATTCAATCCAAGTCAATGGAACACTCACACGATGTCACCAAAGTCACACTGTCCCTTCAAAATCTTTCAGAAAATAATTTAATCGTATCAAATCGTATCGTTGGCTGAATATCCTGCATCATATTATATCGTCAGATATCGCTACAGCCCTAATGTTGTTCGACATTAACATGTCGAATGTCTGTGACTGGCTCTCCTCTGCAGGTAGTCGCTGTGACGAGTGCTCACCTGGTTATTATGGTAACCCCGGCGAGGTGGGCGGGCAGTGTCAGCCCTGTCAGTGCAACAACAACATTGACACATTGGACCCAGAATCCTGCGATGCCCGAACCGGCGAGTGTCTCCGGTGCCTTTACCACAGCGAGGGCACCGCCTGCCAGAGCTGCAAGCTGGGTTACTATGGCAACGCCATGCTACAGGACTGCAGGAGTGAGTACACAATGTTCAATACAGGCCAATAGGAACCAGTAGAGACTAATGAAGGGATCAGGGATAGTGGAGACCAATAGAGATGGAGAGCGACCAGTAAAGCAACAAAACATCATCAGATGATTCATCTTTTTACAAAATCTTGATTTTTCTCTGTTGTTGAAGTGTTGACATGAGTGTGGGTTGTCCACAGAGTGTGTTTGTAACCAGCTGGGCAGTGAGGCCCCCAGCTGTCCATCATCTAGTGACTGTCACTGCGACCGCAGCACCGGCCAGTGTCACTGCCTCCCGAACGTGATCGGTCAACACTGCGACCGCTGTGCGCCCGACACCTGGAACATGGCGAGCGGCAGCGGCTGCCAGACCTGCGACTGCGACCCCAAACACTCATATGGGACATCCTGCAACGAGGTGAATACTCTGTGATACTTTTAACTTCAATCATCTGAAATGAGTCGTCTCTTGTTGTTTTCTTACTTTAATAATAATAATAAAACTTGTGTCTTCATTGAATTTTCTTCTGATTTTAGCGTTAATATTAATTCTTGCTGCTGAGCAAACGTAAAACCATACTGAGTTTTCCATTTAGCTGCTGGTTCGAAATAATTGAAGATTTGTTTGTTTCGAACACAGATCAGTGGCCAGTGTTCCTGTCAGCCTGGCTTTGGAGGAAGAACATGCAGCGAGTGTAGAGAGCTGTTCTGGGGAGACCCAGAGGTCGAATGTCACGGTACGTTTACTTTGTGTCAACAGACGGGACGGGAAACGATTCTTCTTGCATCCATGTGACGGACTCGAGTTCAGATGTGACTCAAGTCTTTGTTCAGAAACAGGAAGTATCTGAAGCTACATAAAAACGAACCGCCTGTGGGAACAGTCAGGCTCCCAGCATCCTCTGCTGTGACTGATATTAAGTCCAGATGTTCCCACAAGGCCGTCACCATGGAGACGAGACAAGAGATCTGTCTTAACCTCCAAATATCCCTGAAACCCACAAAGACGCTTTGTTACTGTGAAGCAGACCTGAAGGTCAGAAACTGGACCTGCTGAGAAAGACTGGGGGGACAAAGGGGAAAGAAAGAAAGAAAGAAAGAAAGAAAGAAAGAAAGAAAGAAAGAAAGAAAGAAAAGAAAGAAAGAAAGAAAGAAAGAGTCTTCGAGTCTTTCAGTGACTTACGACTTCACATTCGCCTGCCTGTTGTGGTGAATCAAAGCGAGGTTCTGGTCTGGTTCTGGTTTGTTGTTTCTGCAGCTGGAAGCAGCTTCAGCTGTTTAATTCAAACCAGATACCAAACAACCACCCGTGAACCCCCACATGAATGTTTTCATGAGCAGACAGACCGTTCGTCCCCAACTTCCTGTCTAATGTTTTTACAGTAAATGTTTAAATATTTTAGTCTGGACTGACGTGGGAGGAGAAACCCGAGGATGAAGGAGTTCAGAGAGGATCATGTTTGTTCATCAGAGAGAGCAACAAACAACAACAGCTGTAACACTGCCTGCCTGTCTGTCTGTCTGTCTGCCTGTCTGTCTGCCTGTCTGTCTGTTGTGTATGACATCACACTGTCACACCTGTAACCCTTGGCGTTTTGGCGTTTTGTGTCTTAGCATGTGACTGCGACCCTCGCGGTATCTCCGAGCAGCAGTGCAACAAAGGCAGCGGTCACTGCATCTGCGTGGACGGTGTTTCTGGTCCACGCTGTGACGTATGCGCCCGTGGGTTCTCCGGGACCTTCCCCGACTGCCACCGCTGCCACCAGTGCTTCGCAGAGTGGGACCACGTCATTGGTCAGCTGACCAATCAGACACACCGCCTTGTCAACAAGGTCAACGCTGTCAAAGCCAGCGGAATCAGCGGACCATACAGGAAGTCCATCGAAAGCATGGAGAAGAGTGTCGCCGACATCCGGGTCATGCTGAACCAGAACCCGGCCTCACAACCGCTGACTGAGATCCAGGAGCTGCTCCAACAAGCCAGGTGAAATTAACTTTAATCTGTAGTCCAAACCTGGTCCTATAGAACAGCTGAGATTAACTTTAATCTGTAGTCTAAACCTGGCCCTATAGAACAGCTGAGATTAACTTTAATCTGAAGTCTAAACCTGGTCCTATAGAACAGCTGAGATTAACTTTAATCTGTAGTCTAAACCTGGCCCTATAGAACAGCTGAGATTAACTTTAATCTGTAGTCTAAACCTGGTCCTATAGAACAGCTGAGATTAATTTTAATCTGTAGTCTAAACCTGGTCCTATAGAACAGCTGAGATTAACTTTAATCTGAAGTCTAAACCTGGTCCTATAGAACAGCTGAGATTAATTTTAATCTGTAGTCTAAACCTGGTCCTATAGAACAGCTGAGATTAACTTTAATCTGTAGTCTAAACCTGGCCCTATAGAACAGCTGAGATTAACTTTAATCTGTAGTCTAAACCTGGTCCTATAGAACAGCTGAGATTAACTTTAATCTGTAGTCTAAACCTGGCCCTAGAACAGCTGAGATTAACTTTAATCTGTAGTCTAAACCTGGCCCTATAGAACAGCTGAGATTAACTTTAATCTGTAGTCTAAACCTGGCCCTATAGAACAGCTGAGATTAACTTTAATCTGTAGTCTAAACCTGGCCCTATAGAACATCTGAGATTAACTTTAATCTGTAGTCTAAACCTGGCCCTATAGAACAGCTGAGATTAACTTTAATCTGTAGTCTAAACCTGGTCCTATAGAACAGCTGAGATTAACTTTAATCTGTAGTCTAAACCTGGCCCTATAGAACAGCTGAGATTAACTTTAATCTGTAGTCTAAACCTGGCCCTATAGAACAGCTGAGATTAACTTTAATCTGTAGTCTAAACCTGGCCCTATAGAACAGGTGAAATTAACTTTAATCTGGAGTCTAAACCTGGTCCCATAGAACAGCTGAGATTAACTTTAATCTGTAGTCTAAACCTGACCCTATAGAACAGGTTAGATTAACTTTAATCTATAGTCTAAACCTGGTCCTATAGAACAGGTTAGATTAACTTTAATCTATAGTCTAAACCTGGCCCTATAGAACAGCTGAGATTAACTTTAATCTGAAGTCTAAACCTGGCCCTATAGAACAGCTGAGATTAACTTTAATCTGTAGTCTAAACCTGGCCCTATAGAACAGCTGAGATTAACTTTAATCTGTAGTCTAAACCTGGTCCCATAGAACAGCTGAGATTAACTTTAATCTGTAGTCTAAACCTGGTCCTATAGAACAGCTGAGATTAACTTTAATCTGAAGTCTAAACCTGGCCCTATAGAACAGCTGAGATTAACTTTAATCTATAGTCTAAACCTGGTCCTATAGAACATCTGAGATTAACTTTAATCTGTAGTCTAAACCTGGTCCTATAGAACAGCTGAGATTAACTTTAATCTGTAGTCTAAACCTGGTCCTATAGAACATCTGAGATTAACTTTAATCTATAGTCTAAACCTGGTCCTATAGAACATCTGAGATTAACTTTAATCTGTAGTCTAAACCTGGTCCTATAGAACATCTGAGATTAACTTTAATCTGTAGTCTAAACCTGGTCCTATAGAACATCTGAGATTAACTTTAATCTGAAGTCTAAACCTGGTCCTATAGAACAGCTGAGATTAACTTTAATCTGTAGTCTAAACCTGGTCCTATAGAACAGCTGAGATTAACTTTAATCTGTAGTCTAAACCTGGTCCTATAGAACATCTGAGATTAACTTTAATCTATAGTCTAAACCTGGCCCTATAGAACAGGTGAAATTAACTTTAATCTGGAGTCTAAACCTGGTCCTATAGAACAGCTGAGATTAATTTTAATCTGTAGTCTAAACCTGGCCCTATAGAACATCTGAGATTAACTTTAATCTGTAGTCTAAACCTGGTCCTATAGAACAGCTGAGATTAACTTTAATCTGTAGTCTAAACCTGGTCCTATAGAACATCTGAGATTAACTTTAATCTATAGTCTAAACCTGGCCCTATAGAACAGCTGAGATTAACTTTAATCTGAAGTCTAAACCTGGCCCTATAGAACAGCTGAGATTAACTTTAATCTGTAGTCTAAACCTGGTCCTATAGAACAGCTGAGATTAACTTTAATCTGAAGTCTAAACCTGGCCCTATAGAACAGCTGAGATTAACTTTAATCTGTAGTCTAAACCTGGTCCCATAGAACAGCTGAGATTAACTTTAATCTGTAGTCTAAACCTGGTCCTATAGAACAGCTGAGATTAACTTTAATCTGAAGTCTAAACCTGGTCCTATAGAACAGCTGAGATTAACTTTAATCTATAGTCTAAACCTGGTCCTATAGAACATCTGAGATTAACTTTAATCTGTAGTCTAAACCTGGTCCTATAGAACAGCTGAGATTAACTTTAATCTGTAGTCTAAACCTGGTCCTATAGAACAGCTAAGATTAACTTTAATCTATAGTCTAAACCTGGCCCTATAGAACAGGTGAAATTAACTTTAATCTGAAGTCTAAACCTGGCCCTATAGAACAGCTGAGATTAACTTTAATCTGTAGTCTAAACCTGACCCTATAGAACAGGTTAGATTAACTTTAATCTATAGTCTAAACCTGGTCCTATAGAACAGCTGAGATTAACTTTAATCTGGAGTCTAAACCTGGTCCTATAGAACAGCTGTGATTAACTTTAATCTGGAGATTAGTGCAGCTCACACTAATGTAAGCGCTGACCTGTGTGTCCCTCAGTGACCTGATGGGGGCCCTGAGCCAGATGTTGAACCACACTGAACAGACTCTAGCCCAGATAGAGGACTTGGACTCGGCTGCACAAACTAAACTCGACTCTGTGATGTCGGATGCTCAGAAACTGGAGCGGACGGTTCGGGAGCTTCTGGATCAGGTCGAGTTCATCAAGAACTCCGACATCAGAGGTGAGAAGGGTCGAAGGTCAAAGGTGCTTTGAGTGAACGTTGTGTGAACGTTGGTGGAGGTTCTCTTCTACAAACATCTGCAGCAGGACTTTTGTGTCTCTCAATTGAGTTGTACTTCCTGTCTGTTTCCAGGGGCGACCGACAGCGTCACTAAGTACTTCCTGCAGTCTCAGGCAGCTGAAGCTCGAGCGAACGCCTCCACCATCGAGCCCGGCAGTGCCGTGGAAATCGCCGCCGCTCTACGGCTCCTCACAGAGGACAAACTGAACCGAACCACAGACGAGTACCTGAGGAGACACACTGAGCATGCTCAGAGGCTGGACGACCTGGCAGGAGAGCTGCAGACTCTGGACCTATCAGAGATAAGCCACAAGGTACAAGATCATATCTTAGCTTTATTCTTTTATAACGATGATTGTGTCATTTTATGTTATTTTTGTTGTTGATTGAGTCTTTACCACAAAGAAAACCTGATCATCTGTTTCTTAGAAGTATTTGTTTATTAAAAAACATGATTATACGTGATAAAAAAGTGATTTCGTGATATTTTAGTGAAATAAACTGATCGTATTGTTGTTATCTCCTGGTCTCTTCTGGTTCTTTCAGACCTGTGGCAGTCCGTTATCAGGTCAGGACTCGTGTTTGTCCTCTTCCTGTGGAGGTCTGGGCTGTGTGGACTCTGAAGGGCAGACCAGGTGTGGAGGTGAAGGATGTGACGGCATCGTGACAGCTGCCAGCAGTGCCTGGAGGAAGGCCCGAGATTCTGAACAGGAAATCGTAAGCGCCATGGAGGAAGTGGAGAAACTCTCCAAGATGGTGAGTCTGACGGGTCCTGGTCTGGGCCGGGTGTGGTTCTGTCCTGTAAAGTCCCGATTCAGGTGAATATTCTCACCTGTGTTTTGTTTTCAGGTGTCAGATGCCAAACTGAAAGCAGACGAGGCAAAGCTGAGCGCTCAGGATGTCCTGATGAAGACCAACAGAACCAAACAGAAAGTGGACCAGAGCAACGAGGAGCTGAGGAGCCTGATCCGACAGATCCGAGACTTCCTCACTCGTACGTCCCGCACTTCCTCTTTATCAAACATCTCCTGAGAGATGAGGCCCTCACGTACCTCAGGTGTTCAGCCTGTGGATGTCTTTGCGGAGAACCTGTGGTCCTCTAAACACAGCGTATAACATTTATAAGAAATGAAAGTTTTACACATTCATAACGTTTAACTTTCTATCAAATAAAAACCCACAGACAGCAACAACAGCCCTGTTAGGTTGGCAAAGATCCCTCCCTAAATATCTACCTTTAATTAATTTATTTCAATTTACAGGTCTAATGGATCTCACAATAACATCATAAATGATAATCAGTATACCGGTACCGGAGGTCGACCGATACAGATTTTTTATGGCCGATGCTGATACCGATTCTTTCGACACAGCCTAAGCCGATGACCGATATGTGCTGATATTGCTTTTTCTCCTCTCTTCTCATTTGCATGATAAAAATGACAGTATGATACACAAATGTGCTGGTGCCGATACCAGTGAAAAATGCAAAAATCAGCCTATAATATACTAATCAATATATAAACACTAATAATCTTTCACACGATTAGGGAGAAATTGTAGTTGTGTAGTTCATAGACATGTTCTAACATTTATCTTTATATATTTGCATTTACATGTTCAGCTTATTTTACACCATGCGTTTGTGTTGTTTCAGAGGATGCTGCAGACCTGGAGAGTGTCGAGCTTGTTGCCAATGAGGTTCTGGCCATGCAGATGCCGACCACGCCAGCTCAGCTGCAGAACCTGACCGACGAGATCCGACAGAAGGTAGGCGAACTGGGACACGTGGAAGCCATCCTGCAGCAGAGCTCTGATGACATCCAGAGAGCCGAGGCCCTGCTGGACCAGGCCCGCCAAGCCAGGTGAGTCCTACCTGTTCATCCAGGATTTTAGAGAGCTATAAATTATTACGTCTTAATATTTGTGTTGCCTCTCTCTCAAACTGCTGATGTCACTTTCTGTTTGTCAGTGGCGAGGCAGCAAATGTGAAGCACTCTGCAGAGACAGTGAAGCAAGCTCTGAAAGAAGCTCAGAGGGCTCAGACCGCTGCCAGCAGCGCCATCCAGCAAGCTGCCGCCGACATCCGGAACACCAACATCCTGCTGTCCTCAGTCAGTACTGACTCGAAAACGACTATTTCACCGACATCACGTGTAGACGCTCACTTCATCGACATCACGTGTAGACGTTCACTTCATCGACATCACGTGTAGACGTTCACTTCACCGTCATCACGTGTAGACGTTCACTTCACCGACATCACGTGTAGACGTTCACTTCACCGTCATCACGTGTAGACGTTCACTTCACCGACATCACGTGTAGACGTTCACTTCATCGACATCACGTGTAGACGTTTACTTCACCGACATCACGTGTAGACGTTCACTTCACCGACGTCACGTGTAGACGTTCACTTCACCGACGTCACGTGTAGACGTTCACTTCACCGACATCACGTGTAGACGTCCGACATCACGTGTAGACGTCCGACGTCACATTTAGACGTTCACTTCACCGACATCACGTGTAGACGTCCGACATCACGTGTAGACGTCCGACGTCACATGTAGACGTTTACTTCACCGACATCACGTGTAGACGTCCGACATCACGTGTAGACGTCCGACGTCACATGTAGACGTTCACTTCACCGACATCACGTGTAGACGTTCACTTCACCGACATCACGTGTAGACGTTCACTTCACCGACATCACGTGTAGACGTTCACTTCACCGACATCACGTGTAGACGTTCACTTCACCGACGTCACGTGTAGACGTTCACTTCACCGTCATCACGTGTAGACGTTCACTTCACCGACATCACGTGTAGACGTTCACTTCACCGTCATCACGCGTAGACGTTCACTTCACCGACATCACGTGTAGACGTTCACTTCACCGTCATCACGTGTAGACGTTCACTTCACCGTCATCACGTGTAGACGTTCACTTCACCGTCATCACGTGTAGACGTTCACTTCACCGACATCACGTGTAGACGTTCACTTCACCGTCATCACGTGTAGACGTTCACTTCACCGTCATCACGTGTAGACGTTCACTTCACCGACATCACGTGTGGACGTTCACTTCACCGTCATCACGTGTGGACGTTCACTTCACCGACATCACGTGTAGACGTTCACTTCACCACTCATTCACTTCACCGACATCAGTCACGTGTAGACGTTCACTTCACCGACGTCACGTGTAGACGTTCACTTCACCGACGTCACGTGTAGACGTTCACTTCACCGACATCACGTGTAGACGTCCGACATCACGTGTAGACGTCCGACGTCACATGTAGACGTTCACTTCACCGACATCACGTGTAGACGTTCACTTCACCGACATCACGTGTAGACGTTCACTTCACCGACATCACGTGTAGACGTTCACTTCACCGACATCACGTGTAGACGTTCACTTCACCGACATCACGTGTAGACGTTCACTTCACCGTCATCACGTGTAGACGTTCACTTCACCGACATCACGTGTAGACGTTCACTTCACCGACATCACGTGTAGACGTTCACTTCACCGACATCACGTGTAGACGTTCACTTCACCGTCATCACGCGTAGACGTTCACTTCACCGACATCACGTGTAGACGTTCACTTCACCGACATCACGTGTAGACGTTCACTTCACCGTCATCACGTGTAGACGTTCACTTCACCGACATCACGTGTAGACGTTCACTTCACCGTCATCACGTGTAGACGTTCACTTCACCGTCATCACGTGTAGACGTTCACTTCACCGACATCACGTGTAGACGTTCACTTCACCGTCATCACGTGTAGACGTTCACTTCACCGTCATCACGTGTAGACGTTCCCTTCACCGACATCACGTGTAGACGTTCACTTTACAGTCATCACGTGTAGACGTTCACTTCACCGTCATCACGTGTAGACGTTCACTTCACCGACATCACGTGTAGACGTTCACTTCACCGTCATCACGTGTAGACGTTCACTTCACCGACATCACGTGTAGACGTTCACTTCACCGACATCACGTGTAGACGTTCACTTCACCGACATCACGTGTAGACGTTCACTTAACATTTACTTGACTGACAAAACATGAAGGTAACACGTCATCCCCCCTTATGTTGCATTCAGGTAGAGTCAGAGACGGCAGATGCAGAGTTGAAGCTGAATAACGCCACCCAGAGGCTGCAGCGTCTCGAGCAGGATGTGACGTTGCTGAGAGACAAAGCTCTGAATGTCATTGTGAGCTTTGAACGGACCAATCAGGATGCAGAAAGCATCCGAAAGATTGCAGAGGAAGTCAAGAAGGTGAGTGGCGATGTATTAACACGTCATTAAGAAGGTGTGTTCACTTGTCAGATCATTAACGTTTAATTAACATGTCATTAAGGAGCTGGACTCGGGGCTGAAGGATAAGTATGCCACAGTTGAGCGACTGATTGGTGAGAAGGCAGGAGGCGTGATCGACGCAAAGAAGAGAGCAGAGTCACTGCAGCAGGAGGCCAAAGAGCTGCTGCTGAAGGCCAGTGACAAACTGCAGCTGCTCAAAGGTAACATCACGCTGACATCACACTGACATCACAGTGACATCACGCTGACATCACGCTGACATCACAGTGACATCACGCTGACATCACGCTGACATCACAGTGACATCACAGTGACATCACGCTGACATCACAGTGACATCACAGTGACATCACGCTGACATCACGCTGACATCACGCTGACATCACACTGACATCACACTGACATCACAGTGACATCACACTGACATCACGCTGACATCACACTGACATCACGCTGACATCACGCTGACATCACAGTGACATCACACTGACATCACAGTGACATCACGCTGACATCACGCTGACATCACAGTGACATCACAGTGACATCACACTGACATCACGCTGACATCACACTGACATCACGCTGACATCACGCTGACATCACACTGACATCACACTGACATCACACTGACATCACACTGACATCACACTGACATCACACTGACATCACACTGACATCACAGTGACATCACGCTGACATCACGCTGACATCACGCTGACATCACAGTGACATCACGCTGACATCATGCTGACATCACGCTGACATCACAGTGACATCACGCTGACATCATGCTGACATCACAGTGACATCACGCTGACATCACACTGACATCACGCTGACATCATGGTGACATCACGCTGACATCACGCTAACATCATACTGATGTCACGCTAACATCACGGTGACATCACGCTGACATCACACTGACATCACAGTGACATCACGCTGACATCACGCTGACATCACAGTGACATCACACTGACATCACAGTGACATCACGCTGACATCACACTGACATCACGCTGACATCACATGCTGACATCATGGTGACATCACGCTGACATCACGCTAACATCATACTGATGTCACGCTGATGACAATGTGATTATTTTTCCTAATTGCGACTTTTTGTTTTTCAGATCTGGAAAAGTCGTACGAAGACAACCAGCGCACTCTGGAGGTCAAAGCAGAGCAGCTGGTGGAGCTGGAGGTCGCTGTGAAGGAGCTGCTGCAGGAGATCAGCCACAAGGTCACCGTCTACAGCACCTGCCTGTTCTAGGGTCAAAGGTCACCGTCTACAGCACCTGCCTGTTCTAGGGTCAAACAGCACCTGCCTGTTCTAGGGTCAAAGGTCACCGTCTACAGCACCTGCCTGTTCTAGGGTCAAAGGTCACCGTCTACAGCACCTGCCTGTTCTAGGGTCAAAGGTCACCATCTACAGCACCTGCCTGTTCTAGGGTCAAAGGTCACCGTCTACAGCACCTGCCTGCTCTAGGGTCAAAGGTCACCGTCTACAGCACCTGCCTGTTCTAGGGTCAAAGGTCACCATCTACAGCACCTGCCTGTTCTAGGGTCAAAGGTCACCGTCTACAGCACCTGCCTGCTCTAGGGTCAAAGGTCACCGTCTACAGCACCTGCCTGTTCTAGGGTCAAAGGTCACCGTCTACAGCACCTGCCTGCTCTAGGGTCAAAGGTCACCGTCTACAGCACAATAAAGAAACAGGACACACCTTTTGTTTGATGTGACCTTTGACCTGAAACAGGGAGGAAAATAACCAAAAATTAAAGGTTGTCATTCTTAAATGAATTCTCTGGTCGAATAAGGAAACTTTGACAAAGATTTTGAATGTTTAATTTTCGGCTGTTTTCTAAATTGTTTGAACACACCATCGAGATTTAAAAGGTAAAATTATATCGGCTCGTTGTTAGTAAGTGTCATTTGATCTGAAACCGTGTGACTGCAACTTTTTTGTATTTTCTGTTTTTTTATCTCTGTGGACAAAAGTTTTAATCCAAAATGATTTTCAATAAAAGCTTCCACTTAAAAACACACAGTGTCTGAATATTTAAAATGTTACCGATTTTAGTTTGTATTACATTTCTCAGTTTGAAGTTCATAAAGTTTGGTCATCGATCGTGAGGCTCTCCGGAAATCAACAATAACCTTTTTGATTTTCTCCACATTACGAGAGATTATTGTGCCGTGTGCAGAGTTATCTGTGGAATCTGTTTTAAGAAAGATACATTTACAGAAAAATTAAGGATAAACATTTTTTTAGATTTGCTGTTTTTTCTTTAAACGATGTGAATGTTTCTGTAATAATGTCGAGGTTTGGACTGTTTGGACACATTGTGAAGTGTCACTTTGAATTCTGGGTAACTGTGACTGCATTTGTCAATATTTTCAGGTTTTTTTTTTCAGATCAAACAATCATGGATTCAATGGAAACATTTCAGTACTTTAATTTTACTCATAGACTGAAGGAATGTTTACTCTGCAGAGCTTTGACGTAGTATTTTTACATTGTATTTTTTTCCCTTTGTGTTTCTGAAGCTTTCAGTCAATCTCATGAGCTTCTTCAGATCCAAGAAATCATTGATCCCTGGTGCATGTTCGAGGCACTGATCGAATGTTCACATATGAGGAATCTGACTTCCCTAATGTTCAGATACAATGTTTAGCTAGTTCACGTTTTCAGCATGAAATGTATTTTTTATTAAAATATGAACAAATATATAGTGCATATATCTATATATATATATATATCTATATCTCTCTCTCTATCTATCTATCTCTCTCTCTATCTCTCTCTATATCTCTATCCTCCCGTGTTGTGTGGTTCTGTTTGTCCTGTAATTTTTTAATTCTTTAACCCAAACAAATTAATTTACATTTTTTTTAATTAACAACTAATTAATTATATGAACAGGAAGTTAGAGGAAGGACAGAAGGAAAGCTACGCATGCTAACATTACTTACTCAATGCTGAAACATGCTATATATATTTTCAGAATAAAGTTATATTGTCAAATGAGAGTTATGATATTTTCACATCTGAGGGTTATTAACAAGCTTATTAGTTGTTTTTTATTTGACAGAGACAGCTGAAGAGTGACGGGGGATGACCTGCAGGAAAGAGCCGCAGGTCGGATTCAAACCCTGAACGCCGCCCCGCTTATCAGCATTTTAATTCCACGTGCAAAAAAAAAAGGAAATGAAAAAGTAACCTAAGACTGGAAAGTTTCATCTGTGCTGTGGTTTGTCGTCTGCTGAAGTTGACAGTTAACAGGTGGAAGGAGAAAGAAACAGGACGAACACATTGGGTGATAGATGCATAAGTTTCTCATGTGGCTCGCTCTGAAGCACCACCTGAAACATCTGAAACGCCACCGCGACCGTCCACAGACTGGACCGCCATGTCAGCGGCGTCTCGTGCTTTCCTGTACGCCCTCTGGATCACCGTCGCTGCCGCCTCTCTCTGTTTCCTCTGCAGGGTGCTGCTGATTGGTTTACACGACACCTGAGGGGAATAACAGTCGGTCAGGCTCGGTGAACAACAACAACAAAAATATCATAAACAAAAAGCATTTCTTTTAAAAAAGCCAAAAAGTCTTAGAACCCCCCAAACTAACAAAATATAGAAAATAGAATAGAATAGAATAGAATAGAATAGAATAGAATGGTGTTTAACCTTGGATAAGTTGGCCTTGAACCTTTCCTCCATTTTGGCTTTGAGAGCACAGATGTCTCTTGAATCATTCAACCCCTAAACACAGAGTATAATAATAATAATAACAATAAATAACAATAACAATAATAACAATAATCATAATGATAATAATAATAATAATAATAATAATAATAATATAAATAATAATAATAATAACAATAATAATAATAACAACAATAATAATAACAACAACAATAATAACAATAATAATAATAATAACAATAACAATAATAATAACAACAATAATAACAACAATAATAATAACAACAACAATAATAACAATAATAATAATACAATAACAATAATAATAACAACAACAATAATAACAACAATAATAATAACAATAATAATAATAACAATAATAATAATAATAACAACAATAATAACAACAATAATTATAACAACAACAATAATAACAATAATAATAATAATAATAATAATAACAATAACAATAACAATAATAATAATAATAACAACAATAATAACAACAATAATAACAACAACAACAACAACAACAATAACAATAATTATAATAATAATCATCATCATCATCATCATCATCATCATCATCATGTGACCGTTACCTGTGTGGCAAGGGCAAGCAGGACGTCGGCACAGTGAATCTTGTCTCCAGGAAACAGAGGCAGGTCCATGTGGATCAGTTTGATGGTGTTTGGTTTGGGGATCCTTAGTGGATCCTGCAGAGCATCGCAGAAATCTGACAGTTTGCTGTGGAACACAGGAACATAAGAATCCAATGAAGATTATATTAAGGTTCAAAGCACAACAGACCAGCCTCCAATGGTTTCTGCCTCACTGCTGATGAAGGTCCTGACTGGACCTAAGGTCCCCATGTGACAGCAGACATCAACCACACTGAAGATGAGCTACAAAGACAAACATGTTTCAGTGTTTGATGTCAGGAACCAGAACAGAAAACTGAATCCCTGCTTAGTTACCAAATCAAAAATCAGATCAGGTTTTATTTGTACAGCCCAAAGTCACAAAGTCCATTTTCCTCTGAGTCTTTACAATCTGTACAGGGAGTGACTCCCTCTGTGCTTAGACCCTCGGAGAGAGTGAGGAAAAACTTTAACAGGGAAAAAATGTGGAAGAAACCTCAGGAAGAGCCACAGAGGAGGGATCCCTCTGCCAGGACGGACAGACGTGCAATAGATGTCAGTGTACAGAACAAATCAACACAAACAGATTGTACAATCACAATGACTGACAAAATGACAATGAATCAATGTCACACCGTGGTGATCTCAAGCTGGGGTTTTTGTTATGTCTTGTCATTTCCTGTTTTATTTTGAAAGTTAACTCTCCTCTCGTTTCAGGTCACTTGCCCTTCCTCATGTGTCACCGGTCTGATTGTCTTCCCCGCCCTGATTGTTTCCACCTGTTCCCCATTTCCCTCATGTGTATATATATAGTCTGTGTTTCCCCTTGTCCCGTGCCGAAGTGTCTTCGTTCGTTCCTTGTTTCCAAGCCTGATTCACGTTTCATGTCTGGTAAGTTTCATAGCCGTAAGTTTCAGAGAAGATATTATTTTGTAGCCTGTTTTCATCCTACGGGATCGCTTTCTGTTTTTTAGCCAGTTTAGGAGATCGGGTTGTAGCTATAGATAGCTCTGGTTCCTCCTCATTTTGAGTGAGTGTTTTTTGTTTGTTAATCCTCTTAGTTATTCTTCCCATTTTTGGTGAAGCGTTTTTCTTTCTAGTTTAGTGTTGTCTTTTTCAGTGAGTACAGCAGAGGTTTTAGTTAGAGTGCTGGTCAGAGTAGCCTTTTTGTTGTAATTTTTGTAGACTGTGTTCAGCAGCTTGGGAACGAATAAAGTTTCATCCAAACCATTTCCGCGTCTGAGTCTGCCGCTTTGTTCTGGGCCCGACAATCAACCACTGAGATGAACTTGCATGTCTGTCACATGTTCTTCTAAACAAACGCCAACCAGCAGCCGTACTTGTTAACATGGTATCTGGACTCACCTGTACTGTATGAACTGTGAGGCGTCGGGGTCGAACTTGCTCCAGGTTTTACAAAACATCTGGACTTCATTATCACACAGTTCCACCGTGTCCTCTGAGTTAAAGGTCTGCAGGATGACTGCAATGTACAGGTGGATCACAAGCAAGTAGGACAGGACAATGAAGGTGGTGAAGAAGATGATGCCCACCAAAGGGTTGCTACAGTTCCCTCTGACTGCCAGTCCCGGGTTCTCGACGTCCAGGTCACAGTCTGGAGGTGTGTTCATGACGGGACTGTGAAATCCAGCTGAAATGCTGATCATCAGCAAACAGATCATGCTGTTCCCGAACGTTTCAAAGTTAAACATGTCGTCGATCATGTGCTCTTTCTTCACGTAGGCAAAGTTAAACATGCCGAAGAGGGAGAACGTGAATAGGAGGAGGAAGAGGAGGAGGCTGATGTTGAAGAGAGCAGGAAGTGACATCATGAAGGACAAAAACAGCTTTCGGATGCCCCTGGCACAGTGAATGAGATGTAGGACGCGACCGATACGAACCACTCGGAACACAGAGAAGACAGCGAAACGGACAAAGTAGAAACCCAGGAAGTCCTCGAAAAACAAACCTGAGAAGAAAGAGAGAATAAATTCAAAAGACCTTTCTTCTTGGGGTATTACACAAACTTGAACGTTCAAGTTGTTGTTTTTTCAGATCAATTGTTTGTTCACGTCAATGATGAATCCTGCATGCATACCGAAGTCTGTCATGGAGTCCCACAAGGTTCTGTACTAGGACCACTTCTATTCAGTTTATATATGCTCCCATTAGGAATCACTCAATTAATTCCAAAAACTCATAAAACCAATCAGTTAACTCAACTTCAAGTATGCCTTGAGATGAGCCACATTTTTTTTTTTGTTCTTGTTGTTGGACCCAAACACCTCAGAAACTCTAAAGATAGTTAATCTAAATGGGATCACCCTGGCCTCCAGCTCCACTGTTCTGTTCGAGGTTTACTGACAAGTTTTTCCTCGCCACCGTCACCAAGTGCTTGCTCATGGTGGAACTGTTGGTGTATGTAAATAATATTATAAAGAGTATGACCTAGACCTGCTCTGTATGAAAAGTGTCATGAGATAACTGAAGTTATGATGTGGAACTATATAAATAAAATTGAATTTAAATTCACTTGTCCCTTTTTTGTGTTGTTCAATTAATCCTGTCAATAAATCACTTTTCCACCGTTCATCTATCTGTTTTCTCTAAATGAGCTGAGAAAAGACGGATCGAAAGAACACGTGTGTCATATTTAATAAGACCGAGCATGCAGTGACCTCATCAGACGAGACAGTGACATTACCACATGAAAACCTACCTACGATGGACCCAAAGACCACCAAGAAGTCGACGACGTTACAGCAGTCAGAAAAGTAGAACTTTCTGAGCGCGACGATCTTCAAGATGAACTCAATTAAAAAGATGACAATGATGACGAAGTGAAACCAGGACAGGATTTCGTCTTTCTCACTGCTCTGCCTCTCTGTCTCCACCATCAGGATCACCATGTTGAGGCAGATCACTGCCACCATGAACACTTCAAAGCACCAACTGGTCACCAGGTCGAAGAGCCAAGCCTGGAACTTATTCTGTGGAGGACAATGGAGCCCAAGGAAACAAAGAGTTTATTCTAGATTTATTATGACTTCAGTCTGAATAGACCATGTTTGGTTTGGACAGGTGGCTCAGGAGTCTGAACGTGTGTGTGGGACAGAGTTTCTTCAGACTTTGAACTCCAGTTCAATCTAGACTGTGACCAGAAGTCCATAGTTTAGATTGACTGAGACAGGAAGTATGTGAACATACCTGAGGTGGAGGAACACCTTCATTAGGTTTCTTAGAGAAGACTTTCCTCAGGGACCAGGAATATTTCTGCTGTGCCTCTGTCATAAAGGGATGTTTACCTACAGAGTAAAGACAAAGCACATTGAAGTGAATTTCTTTGTTGGTCCATTATGTGTCTGCCAGTGCCTGTATCCCTGCTCTGTTCTGTTTCGTTCTTAGTTTTATATTTTGGTTATTGCATTTTGGTTTTTGTATTTTTGCCTTTTGGTTTGTTGTTTTGTGTTCCTTTGTGTCTAACCCCAACTAGTAAGTGATCAAAGTTTCTTTACATGTAAATACCTAATGTCTATATATCTATGTCCAATGCAAATGGGTCTACTCAACAAAATAAAGACAGACAAAGACACAGTCAAGACAAAATGATCAGTATCAGTAATCAGTATCACCTGCCTAACTCTCTCCCATCTGTCTCTTACCTGTCTGTCTCTCACCTGTCTGTCTCTTACCTGTCTGTCTCTTACCTGTCTGTCTCTTACCTGTCTGTCTCTCACCTGTCTGTCTCTTACCTCTCTTGTGTCTCTGCAGGTCACTGATGATGACCCTGATGAAGAAGTTGAAGGTGAAGAAGGAGCTGATGATGAAGAAACTGATAAAGAACAAGTTCATGTTTGGGTTGGACTGGTAGGATGGCTGATTTTCCACCTACAAATGGACACACATGGACACAGCTGTTATTACTAAACATTTTCCAGTATCCGTACCAGTACCAGTACCAGTACCAGTACCAGTACCAGTACCAGTACCAGTACCAGTATCAGTAAAGCCAACAGTTACTGACCCAGGAAGAGTCCACTGCTGAGTACAGGATGTTATCCCAGTCCACTGATACCGTCTGACAGAGAAACAACACAGAGCTTAATCACTGAAACTTAATGTCTCATGTTCACTCTCACATTAAAACTGTTTCATCGGTTCATTGATGATCGTGATGAGAGGCAGTAGACATGTTGTCACACTTCCACATTGTGAGCAGTGTTCTGACTGACCAGTTGAAGCAGCGACAGGAAGCCGTTCCCCACATTGTCGTAGTTGGACTTGGCATTTTCCCAGCTGACCTCGGTGTAATTCTCCTCCATCATAGTCAAACATTCGCTCCTGTTGTTCACCATGTCGTGCTGGAACGGCTTCTCTGACGTCTTGTTGTAACAGAAAAAAAACTTTCCAGCAAACAGATTCACTCCCACGACACTGAACATCAACCACACCACCAGGAACACCAGCAGCCCGTCAAACATAGCCGGGATGGTCCGGACCAGAACCTGCACCACCGCCTGCACACAGACACATAGAGAGAGACATGGACAGATCTGCAGCAGTGAGCTAACTAGGCTAGGCTAACCCAGAATAATACAGCTTACTAATAACACACCTGTAATGACTATACTGTAACATTATCATCCATCATCACCTGTCTGTCTGTCTGTGTAAAGTGCATGTCTCACCCTCAAGCCTTCGAAGCGGGACAGGGCCCTCAGGGGTGCCAGAGCTCTCAAAGTCCTCAGAAACTGGAAAACTCTCAGTCCAGAGAATCCCAACATGTCCGCCATCAGCGAGACCAAAAACACCTGGAACACACAAACAACTGCTGATGATGTCACGATCCAGGTGAGTTAAGGAAGAGACAGGAAGCTGAATTCCTTCAGTTTAAAAGAAACATTTAAACATATCATCTTCTTTCATATTCACTATGTTAAAGATCAAGATAAAGGCTTGAAACAGTTTGCATGAAGATTGCGTTCTTACATCTAAGATGATGAAGTCCAGCCAGCACCATGCGCTTGTGAAGTATTTCTTTAGTCCAAGGCCAAACCACTTGAGCAACATCTCCAGCAGGAACAGGCAGGTGAAGACCTGGTTTGCAGTCTCCACAACTCCCTTCAAGACGTGCAGATGCTGCAGGTGAATGTCCTCAAACACCTGTTCACATACACTCTCATGTTAACACATGGACGGGTGTATGAGGTTATTTATATGCCGACAGATCAAGGATCTAGGTCGGGAGCTGTGAATGGTTACCAGAACTATGCTGCTCAACAGAATGATGATGATGATGAAGATCTCAAAGTAATTGTGATGTATGATGGTGAAACAGACTCTCCTGAAGTTAGACCAGAACCTGCCACAGTCCTGGGATGAGTCCAAAATGGGACAGCAGCGATAACACTCTGAAACACAGACAGGAGTTACTGGAGCTGGTCCTGTGTCAGTGGATCAGTGATCAGCTGTTCATTATGTGTACAGGAAGACTCGTACGGTCACAGCAGCAGTCCTCAGGTGTGTTTCCTTTATGATCGTCGTCACCACGGGTCTGCACAATGTCACACTGCAACACATTTTATACACAGTAAATGATCAATTATAAAATCAATGATTAATTCAATTAATTATTATGATATTATAATTAGATTTAACTCAACTCGACCAAATAATTTGTTGAAGATATTTCTCCTCTCATCCAAGAGGCTTCTTAACAACCCACAGGTATCCTTAACAACCCACAGGTATCCTTAACAACCCACAGGTATCCTTAACGACCCACAGGTATCCTTAACAACCCACAGGTATCCTTAACGACCCACAGGTATCCTTAACAACCCACAGGTGTCCTTAACGACCCACAGGTATCCTTAACGACCCACAGGTATCCTTAACGACCCACAGGTGTCCTTAACGACCCACAGGTGTCCTTAACGACCCACAGGTGACCTTAACGACCCACAGGTATCCTTAACGACCCACAGGTGACCTTAACGACCCACAGGTGACCTTAACGACCCACAGGTATCCTTAACGACCCACAGGTATCCTTAACGACCCACAGGTGACCTTAACGACCCACAGGTGACCTTAACGACCCACAGGTGACCTTAACGACCCACAGGTATCCTTAACGACCCACAGGTATCCTTAACGACCCACAGGTATCCTTAACGACCCACAGGTGACCTTAACGACCCACAGGTATCCTTAACGACCCACAGGTATCCTTAACGACCCACAGGTGACCTTAACGACCTACAGGTGACCTTAACGACCCACAGGTGACCTTAATGACCCACAGGTATCGTTAACGACCTACAGGTGACCTTAATGACCCACAGGTGACCTTAACGACCCACAGGTATCCTTAACGACCCACAGGTGACCTTAACGACCCACAGGTGTCCTTAACGACCCACAGGTGTCCTTCACGACCCACAGGTGTCCTTCACAACCCACAGGTGTCCTTAACGACCCACAGGTGTCCTTCACGACCCACAGGTGTCCTTAACGACCCACAGGTGTCCTTCACGACCCACAGGTGACCTTAACGACCCACAGGTATCGTTAACGACCCACAGGTATCGTTAACGACCTACAGGTGACCTTAACGACCTACAGGTGTCCTTAACGACCCACAGGTGACTTTAACAACCCACAGGTGTCCTTAACAACCCACAGGTGTTCCTAACGACCTGCAGGTGACCTAAACAACCTACAGGATGAAGCAAGTAAGTCATATGCCTCTCAAGGCATCACCTAGGACTCCCTACGTCAGTCAGAACTGAAGAAACGTCTTTAATGAAACTAACAAGTCGAGTGGATAACCTAACAGTTGAATGTATAAGCACACATGTACATTTATTTATCTTTTTTTCTAGTCTGTCACTTTTTAAACGGTTTGTGCGTTCACCTCATAAATACAATCTGATGCGTAGACACTTGAAACATGGCTGGGTTCATTATTATGCAGCATGTTTCAGTTTAGATGAAAAATATATTTTACTTTTTTTTCTTCTTCCATCTTGATTTCGGCTGTGGTGATAGGGACCCCACGGGACATGTTGTCATGGTTACCACTGAGAGGCTTGACCTCTAACATTGTCTGGTCTGAGGTCATAAAGTCCAAAGTGAGGTAGTCCTTCCTGTGGTCTTGCATACTGCCGACTGTTAACAATAAAACCGACCAGAAAAACATCAGTACATAAATATTTGTTCAGGACAATACAACACAGAAGCAAATCAACAATCAGTGATAGGGAAAGGTTCCAAGTCTAGTCTTACCTGTGTGGTCTGGCTTCACATGCTTCTTCTTTCCCAGCAAATGTTCCAGGATCCAGGTCTTGGTCCAGCTTATAGCAATGTGCATGTTGTTCTTTTCCACTTGATTTGGAGCCACCAGACTGTCACTGATAAAAGAGCTCAGCAACAAGTTCAGGAACAGATTCAAGACCTAAAACAAGATCAGGAATAGGTTCAAGACCCGGATCAAGGCCAGATACAGGTTCAGGACCTAGATGAAGGCCAGGAACAGGTTCAGGACCTAGATCGCTCTTTTAGCCGCAACAATAAATAGAGCAAATAGAAAATAAATACAATAACATAATTCAAAGTGGTAAGGAAGCCGACTTTCAGAGAATAATTTTTGCTCAAATAAAAAAGACAGAGATGCCAAAGATCCATCCTCAGATCACAATCCATGCATTGGTCTGGTTGATTTTATACCTGCTGTGAAAATACAATGTGCAATATTACATCCTATAATGTGTCTTTGCCTATGTTTATATTGTAGATTTTTATATTTATTTTACTGTTGCACTGTAATTGGAGTTGGCTCCAATCTCATTGTACATTCAATTCAATTTTCAATTCAATTTTATTTGTATAGTCCAAAGTCACAAAGTCCATTTTCCTCTAAGGCTTTACAATCTGTACAGGGAGTGACTCCCTCTGTCCTTAGACCCTCGGAGAGAGTGAGGAAAAACTTTAACAGGGAAAAAATGTGGAAGAAACCTCAGGAAGAGCCACAGAGGAGGGATCCCTCTGCCAGGACGGACAGACGTGCAATGGATGTCACGTGTACAGGACAATCAACATAAACATTTTGTACAGTTACAATGACTGACAGAATGACAATGAATGATAAAGTGACCACAGTAGCAGATATAGTAGTATTAATGACAGTAGTAATATGTGTAGTGGGCGTCGTCCAGGATCACAGCAGCAGCCACGATCCACGAAAAACCTGCTGGACGACAGAGACAGAAACTCCAGGGAAGAAGTTTAGTTAGTAACATGCATTAATGAGACATGTCCAGAGACAGACAGACAGACAGACAGACAGACAGACAGACAGA
>CM014084.1:159182-218092 GCA_004119915.2 Collichthys lucidus
GACAGACAGGTGAGAGAGACAGACAGGTGAGAGAGACAGACAGGTGAGAGAGACAGACAGGTGAGAGAGGGAGTAAATCAGTTAAAAACAGTTTAATCATGGTTAAAAACATCGTTAATATACAGGTAAGAATGGTAAACATAATTTCAATGGTGTAAAACATTTCAAAATGGTTATTGATGGGCGGCGGTCACTGACCATCAGAGCCAGGTCCTCCCAGTCCCCAGTCATCACTCTGAACAGAGCCAGCAGTGACCAGCCAATGGAGTCATAGTTGGTGTAGCCGTAGTTTGGGTTCTTCCCCATCTTCATGCAGACGTAACCCTCCGGACAGACCCTGAACACATCACACACCTTCATCATCATCATCATCATCTGATATTATCATCCATGGTCACTGTCATAACCATGACCATCATCAGATATTATCATTGTCATGTGACCATACCCGGCATCAGAGATGTTTCCACAGAGCAGAGCATCATCACGACCTGGCAGGTAGTAGGGGTGATCTAGACAGACAGACAGGCAGACAGGCAGGCAGACAGGCAGACAGACAGACAGACAGACAGGCAGCCAGCCAGACAGACAGACAGACAGGCAGCCAGGCAGACAGACAGACAGACAGGCAGACAGGCAGGCAGGCAGGCAGGCAGGCAGGCAGACAGGCAGACAGACAGGCAGACAGGCAGACAGGCAGGCAGGCAGGCAGGCAGGCAGGCAGATAGACAGACAGGCAGACACACAGACAGACACACAGACAGACAGACAGGCAGACAGGCAGGCAGACAGACACACAGACAGACAGACAGGCACAGGCAGGCAGACAGCAGGACAGACAGACAGGCAGGCAGGCAGGCAGGCAGGCAGGCAGGCAGGCAGGCAGGCAGACAGACAGACAGGCAGACAGGCAGAGAGACAGACAGACAGACAGACAGACAGACAGACAGACAGACAGACAGACAGACAGACGTTAGAGCTGAAATCCATGTTGAAGGTTCTGACTTCAAAATACAAGCTTTCCATCCCTACTGCCAGTCCTGCCAGTACACCTCACTGATATATACACAATATATGTTTATGATGTGTTTAAGACAACACACAACAATAAATATCATCATACCAGTGAAATTCTGATCACTTCCAGTTGTGTTGTCGTAGTAATCAGACATGAAACTAACGCTGTGGTTCAGGTTTCTAGGTGACAGGAAACAGTTATTCTTCAGAGATCCCATAAAGAGCTGCAGACCAATGAGAGCAAAGACGCCGAGGCAGAACGCCATCAGCCCGAAAACACCCGCCAGTCTCTTCACTGAGCGGACGAGAGCTCCAGCAGTCGTCTTCAGACCTAAGACAGAAAGGTGGGGTTAACAAACAGACCGACTGACTGCATGACAATTCAAAATGTCCAATCTGTGATCAGTTCTCTCTCACACACACACACACACACACACACACACACACACACACACACACACACCACACACACACACACACACACACTGACCTCTGATCACTGTGATGATCTTCAGGACACGAGGAATCATCATCAACACAGAAAATTTACCAAAATGTACAAACTGAGCCAGAAATCTGAAACACACAAACACATCATCTTCATTTTCATCATCATTATTAACGAGCCATTCATCATTTTCATTTGGACATAACGGATGATGATGGTGATAAGTGTGTGTGTGTGTGTGTGTGTGTGTGTGTGTGTGTGTGTGTGTGTGTGTGTGTGTGATGGAGTATTGGTTATTACGCCGTGCTGATGATCATGATGTCCAGCCAGTTCCAAGGGTCTCTGAGGAAGGTGAATTTTCCCACACAGAAACCTCTGGACATGATCTTTATGATGGCATCAAAAGCGTAGATAGCCACAAACACGCATCTGTTAAAAGAAATAAAATATTTCATTAGAACAAAATAAAAAAATGATATTTCATTTGGAGACTGCTCTGAAATTTTAACAGGTACAGATGAGACCAATCAGTGACAAGTGAAAAGTTGAATATATAATATAGAATCATCAGGATGTGCCCATGTCAAACTCTGCTTTATTTCCTGTGGACAGAGGTCAAAGTTCTTTGTGGTCTAAGGACAGACGGACTCTTTGTTTCTGAACTTTAAATACTTCACAGACTGTTCTGTCATTCCCAGACCAGCACTGAGGTCGATGCCTACGCATATAGACTTACTCCACGTTCTTGGTCCATGTTGGAGGATCACTCATGATCATGAATGCACAGTTGGTCAGAATCGTCAGCAGGATGAACATACGGAAAAAAGTTTTGCTTTTAAGAAAAAAACACACAAGATAAAATCCAGTAAACAACCACAGAGAGACACAAGAGGCAGAACCACATCTACATTAAGTCTTTCTTTTAAGGATATTGGTGAGTCAGGATCTTGATGGCGACTCTCCTCAGGGGGTTGAATGGACTCAGCAGGTAACAGGACGACTCAGCATTGAACCTGTGGATGATGTTCCGTTTACTAAGCACGATGAACGTCTGCAGGTGAGACAGGCGAGAGGACAGATGAGTCGGGTGAGAGAATGGTTTAACAGTGATGACATATTTTTATTAAAGAGACAGACCTTCTGTGATTGGTAATACGGATCCAGCTCCTCCAACGGGGTGTAAAGAAGCTCAGGTGGTGGGTCCCCATAGATGAATGGGAGGGGCTTCCCAGCCTCCAGGTCGCTGGCCAGTTTGTGCCGGTCCATCTCTGTTGACTGTCAACCAGTGAGCCACCCAATCAGACACTATAGTTCTGTGTCTCAGGCCTCATCCTTCCAGACTTTCTCTTTCTATCTTGAGTCCATGGGATTAGGGTTAGGGGTTCTGTCTAAAGTCAATGTACTGTTAGTATCCTGATGGGGCGCCACCAGCGTTGAGAAAATGACAGCCAAGCAAGCTGCTGGGACTGACGATGTGGAGGTGAATACCTTAATATACAAATGTAAGCTATAGATATGATTTATATTATTGTAGCCGGGAGGTCAGATGTTGCATGATCACAATTCAGAGAAGAAATAGAAGGAGAAGCTGTAAATGTGTCATTTTCCTGTACCTGCTGAGACTAGAGTACTTCACTAATACTTCAACAGTATGAACTTTGATGCAGACTCTTACTTTTGTGAATTAAGTTTCTTTTTCAGCTGTTTCTGTAATGTAGCATAATTCATCCTCGATCCTGATAATCATGTTTTTGTACCTCTTTGTCTTTCTGCCTGGTATCTGGCTCTTCCTCCTGTGCTTCATGCCGGCATTGGATCCCCTCCAGTGAAGCCGCTGTGAAGCGTCTGAAGACCTCCGTACCAACGGGGGGGAGTAGAGATGCTGTCCTGGTGTTCTGCAGCTCTGTCCGAACAACTCTGTCACCTAGCAACTGTTTCCTGTGTAGACAGAGAAGACAAGGTGATGACAGAGTTTCAACATGTTAGCTACACGCTATGAACAGATCCAACACATGCTTTTGACAAACAGTCTAGAGGCACTTGGCTTGGGAAACCGGATTAAGGTTGGTTCAAGTCCAGCATGGACAACAGTATAGAGTATGGAGTATGTCTTGATCTCATCAGTATGTGTTTATTCTAAGAATAAATTGTTCAAAACCATTTCCCAGAAACACTTGGCACTGTCATTGACAGGTCTTTGTCTTCCCCAAGGAGGGCCAAGTGTTGACTGAGCCAAGATGTGATCAAATATCCATTAGACCAGAAGTAACGTGCATTTCAGATTGGTGTTGATTATAAATGTGAGCGTGTTTCCACATCTTTTTCTTGGATTCCTTCAAGAATAAACAATCGGGGGGTGTTGATTAGCTCATTTGGTGTTTCGGAGTTTCCGGTGCCTATGTACGAAGGCTCAGCGGCGATCAAGGGTTCGAATCCGACCTGCATGTCATTCCCCATCTCTCTCTCCCCACATTCCTCACTTGAGCTGTCCCTGTCAAAAATAAAATTTGAAAAAGGCCAAAAAATATATCTTAAAAATAAAAAGAAGAATAAACAATCCAGCTAACTGAAGATCACCACAACAGTCACAACTCACGTCGCTACATGAGTCTCCACAGAAGTTGCTGATCTGCCCTCCACCAAACATTTTCTGATTGGTTGAAGCTGATGTTTTGTTGCTCTGATTAGTTGTAGGACATCATATTGTCCATTTCACTGTTACAATACATCCTGCTGGTACATATAATTTTCTGTTAGCTGGTACATTTCTGTCACAATTTTTTTAGATAGATAGATAGATAGACTTTTTATATTTTATTGTATTTTATAATGCATATACTTTATATTTATACTCAGGAACGCCCCTGGCCAAATTGCCAAAATGGCCATAAAAATAGCCCAAAACTTCTATTAATAGCATAAACTGATTGGCTATGAACCTGAGCCAACATACGACGACCAACTGTTGTGAATGTATATGCAGTTAACAAGACATTCAATAAATGATAATCAGAGCTGCTGATTTTAATCTCCAGCCCACATCTAGACAGAATTATCCTCTCTTCTGTCTCATGCTGAGCAGGCTAGCAGCCGGGCTGTTTATACGACAAAGTCTTTCTTTCTTATTTCAATAACATACCCACCTTCAAGTGAAGCACGAGCCTCCTCTTGTTTTGACTTTTTCTTCGTTTGCTTGCTCCCAATTCATATTGCCTGTCGGTGCATCGGACCACTGATTGGTCAGATGCTGCATGCTGTCAATCATTGCAGCAACGAGTGTAGTGTCAGATTACCCGTCTCGTTTTACTCTGTCTCCTGTCTCGGGCTGACTTGGTGCTCTATGCGCACCTCACTGCAGTGATCTGCATCCTTTGTGCATTGCAGAGAATCTGCCCCCTTGCGTAAAATGAAGCCCCCCATCGACTGGGGGAGTGACGGCTCTGTTTATCCTGTTTTTACTTGTCTTCTGTTTTATTCAGGGCCTTTCAATGAAATCTCGCTCAAATGTACATTGTGAATGTGAAGTTGAATGACAATAAAGTCTGGCGATGTTTTGTTGGTTTTATTGGTTGAATATGATGTTTTGTTGGTTTTATTGGTTGAATATGATGTTTTATTGGTTTATTGGTTGAATATGATGTTTTGTTGGTTTTATGGTTGAATATGATGTTTTGTTGGTTTTATTGGTTGAATATGATGTTTTGTTGGTTTATTGGTTGAAATAATTGTTTTGTTGGTTTTATTGGTTGAATATGATGTTTTGTTGGTTTTATTGGTTGAATATGATGTTTTGTTGGTTTTATTGGTTGAATATGATGTTTTGTTGGTTTTATTGGTTGAATATGATGTTTTGTTGGTTTTATTGGTTGAATATGATGTTTTGTTGGTTTTATTGGTTGAATGTGATGTTTGTTGGTTTATTGGTTGAATATGATGTTTTGTTGGTTTTATTGGTTGAATATGATGTTTTGTTGGTTTTATTGGTTGAATGTGATGTTTTGTTGGTTTTATTGGTTGAATGTGATGTTTTGTTGGTTTTATTGGTTGAATATGATGTTTTGTTGGTTTTATTGGTTGAATATGATGTTTTGTTGGTTTTATTGGTTGAATATAATGTTTGTTGGTTTATGGTTGAATGTGATGTTTTGTTGGTTTTATTGGTTGAATATAATGTTTTGTTGGTTTTATTGGTTGAATATAATGTTTTGTTGGTTTTATTGGTTGAATATAATGTTTTGTTGGTTTTATTGGTTGAATGTGATGTTTTGTTGGTTTTATTGGTTGAATATAATGTTTTGTTGGTTTTATTGGTTGAATATGATGTTTTGTTGGTTTTATTGGTTGAATATAATGTTTTGTTGGTTTTATTGGTTGAATATGATGTTTTGTTGGTTTTATTGGTTGAAGGTGATGTTTTGTTGGTTTTATTGGTTTAATATAATGTTTTGTTGGTTTTATTGGTTGAATATAATGTTTTGTTGCTTTTATTGGTTGAATATGATGTTTTGTTGGTTTTATTGGTTGAAGGTGATGTTTTGTTGCTTTTATTGGTTGAATATAATGTTTTGTTGGTTTTATTGGTTGAATATAATGTTTTGTTGCTTTTATTGGTTGAATATGATGTTTTGTTGGTTTTATTGGTTTAATATAATGTTTTGTTGGTTTTATTGGTTGAATATAATGTTTTGTTGGTTTTATTGGTTGAATATGATGTTTTGTTGGTTTTATTGGTTTAATATGATGTTTTGTTGGTTTTATTGGTTGAATATGATGTTTTGTTGGTTTTATTGGTTGAATGTGATGTTTTGTTGGTTTTATTGGTTGAATATGATGTTTTGTTGGTTTTATTGGTTGAATATAATGTTTTGTTGGTTTTATTGGTTGAATATGATGTTTTGTTGGTTTTATTGGTTGAATATGATGTTTTGTTGGTTTTATTGGTTTAATATAATGTTTTGTTGGTTTTATTGGTTGAATATAATGTTTTGTTGCTTTTATTGGTTGAATATGATGTTTTGTTGGTTTTATTGGTTGAAGGTGATGTTTTGTTGGTTTTATTGGTTGAATATAATGTTTTGTTGGTTTTATTGGTTGAATATGATGTTTTGTTGCTTTTATTGGTTGAATATGATGTTTTGTTGGTTTTATTGGTTGAATATAATGTTTTGTTGGTTTTATTGGTTGAATATGATGTTTTGTTGGTTTTATTGGTTGAATATAATGTTTTGTTGCTTTTATTGGTTGAATATGATGTTTTGTTGGTTTGATTGGTTGAATATAATGTTTTGTTGGTTTTATTGGTTGAAGGTGATGTTTTGTTGGTTTTATTGGTTGAATATAATGTTTTGTTGGTTTTATTGGTTGAAGGTGATGTTTTGTTGGTTTTATTGGTTGAAGGTGATGTTTTGTTGGTTTTATTGGTAGAATGTGATGTTTTGTTGGTTTGATTGGTAGAATGTGATGTTTTGTCCCACTGCACTGACAAACTGAAGTGATTGATCTCAAATTAAAAAGCAGACTGAACTCTGACTGATCTCCAAACTAAAGTACTCAAAAGTGTTCACACAAAAAGGCTTTAAATGTGATGTGTGCAGATCCAGAAACACATTAATTGGTTAGCACTCATTATTAGGTCTGTAACAGTAAATATGTTTTTGTTTGTTTGTGTGCCCCACTTAATAAAGTTTAATTCTAATCAGACTTCATTAAATAAAGTTAAATTCAGACTTACAGTTGTGAAGGAAGAAGTTTCAGCTGATTGGCTCTCTGAAGAATAGCTCTTCTCTCCGTCTTACTCCTCCAAAACTCCCAAAATGATTGCTTTCTGCAAGACATGGCAGCACCTGTCCGTCCTCTGCATCCACCTGTCTCTGTCTGTCTGTCTTGTTGATTCTTCAGTTGTCTGACACTCTTTGTCTCGCTGTCTTTTTTTATATGTTATCGATCATCCAGAGTCATACATGTTGCAGGGTTAGGTCTAAACAGTCTTCAGTGTCCAACATGTTGGCCCTGCCCATCTCTGAAGCCGTTGTTATGGAAACAATTATGTAACGTCAGTAACTCCAGCTGCAGTTCTACAGGACTCTGCTGTCACTGTGTGGTCTGTGCAGCTGGTCTCTATGTTCAGACTTCAGACGCACACACACACACACACACACACACACACACACACACACACACACACACACACACACACACACACACTCACACACATCCAGTTGCCTGAACACACTTCCTGTTGCCCACATATCTTCACCAAAACATCATGAAGTGTCTAATCTGTTCCTGGAAACCGTGAAAGCATCATTTTAACACACACACACACACACACACACACACACACACACACACTCGCACACACAGAAGAAAATAAACAAAACAGGCTTTGTTTGGTACGTGAGAAATTTGGAAAGAAAATATTCAATGCCGACATTCATCGACACACATGTCCATGCAAAATGAACAACGCAAGATGGAACATGAAAACTTTAATGTGAGCAACATGTTGTTCATGCCCCTGCTGCAGTCCTTTGCCTAATAAAGCTTTAAATAAAAAGATGGAAGACTAAATTAAAATCTAACCCTGGAGGACAGTGTGATTAAATAATCAAATGACTTGAAATCATAGAAATACTGCAGATTCATGAACATGTCACTTCATTTATGTTGTCTGTCATGGCAGTCTGATGCTCATTAGGACAGATGTGTTCATGTTTTCACAAACACATACAGGAAGTTAAAGGCAGCAGTGTGAACAGCCTGTGCCTGTAAAACAGACAGAATCAGAGCAAGTTTCACCAGAGACATTCCTGGCTGAACGCAGTGGTTCTCATCTTTTGTTGACGGTTAACAAGCGTCCATTGATGATATTTAGCCTTAATAGTTTCTTTCAGCTCTCTGAGGACAGTTGAAGAGCTGTTTGGACTCATTATTGGAGGATGAAGAGCAAACACACGAACATATTCTTCTGTCTGCCTTCCTCTACTCTGTCACGGGTCTACTTCCTGTCCAAAACATGCATGCCAACCCACAAAAATGCAGTGCTTTATGAAGTCAAGACAAATGAACAAGTTCATAATTCTCATCAGCATGTTGCAAACCGTGTTCAGGCTGAGATCAACACGCTGTTTTATGACTGAATCATATTAAAAAACACAATTATAAGAAAGCAATTTAGATTTAAACTATGATGACAAGTTTCTGCAGCAGGTAGTCTTAGTAGGTCAAGTCTAGTTAGTTAGTTAGGGTTACTAAATCAGAAAAAATGGTCTGATAATGGAAATAACGTGAACAACACAGAAACATCATGTAAACAACATGTGAGATAAATGTAATGAATATAATGTCTTGTTGGTTTTATTGGTTGAATTTGATGTTTTGTTCCTCTCCTTCACATCTGTCCTCATGTCCTCTCCTTCACATCTGTCCTCATGTCCTCTCCTTCACATCTGTCCTCATGTCCTCTCCTTCACATCTGTCCTCATCACCTCTCCTTCACATCTGTCCTCATGTCCTCCTTCACATCTGTCCTCATCACCTCTCCTTCACATCTGTCCTCATCACTCTCCTTCACATCTGTCCTCATGTCCTCTCCTTCACATCTGTCCTCATCACCTCTCCTTAACGTCTAGCCTCATCACCTCTCCTTCACATCTGTCCTCATGTCCTCTCCTTCACGTCTGTCCTCATCACCTCTCCTTCACATCTGTCCTCATGTCCTCTCCTTCACATCTGTCCTCATGTCCTCTCCTTCACATCTGTCCTCATGTCCTCTCCTTCACATCTGTCCTCATGACCTCTCCTTCACATCTGTCCTCATGTCCTCTCCTTCACGTCTGTCCTCATGTCCTCTCCTTCACATCTGTCCTCATGTCCTTTCCTTCACATCTGTCCTCATGTCCTCTCCTTCACATCTGTCCTCATCACCTCTCCTTCACATCTGTCCTCATCACCTCTCCTTCACGTCTGTCCTCATCACCTCTCCTTCACATCTGTCCTCATGTCCTCTCCTTCACATCTGTCCTCATGTCCTCTCCTTCACATCTGTCCTCTCCTTCACATCTGTCCTCATGTCCTCTCCTTCACGTCTGTCCTCATCACCTCTCCTTCACATCTGTCCTCATGTCCTCTCCTTCACATCTGTTCTCATGTCCTCTCCTTCACATCTGTCCTCATGTCCTCTCCTTCACATCTGTCCTCATGTCCTCTCCTTCACATCTGTCCTCATGTCCTCTCCTTCACATCTGTCCCCATGTCCCCCCTTCACATCTGTTTCATGTCCTCTCCTTCACATCTGTCCCATGTCCCCCCTTCACATCTGTCCTCATGTCCTCTCCTTCACGTCTGTCCTCATCACCTCTCCTTCACGTCTGTCCTCATCACCTCTCCTTCACATCTGTCCTCATGTCCTCTCCTTCACATCTGTCCTCATGTCCTCTCCTTCACATCTGTCCTCATGTCCTCTCCTTCACATCTGTCCTCATGTCCTCTCCACATCTGCCCTCATCACCTCTCCTTCACATCTGTCCTCATGTCCTCTCCTTCACATCTGTCCTCATCACCTCTCCTTCACATCTGTCCTCATGTCCTCTCCTTCACATCTGTCCTCATCACCTCTCCTTCACGTCTGTCCTCATGTCCTCTCCTTCACATCTGTCCTCTCCTTCACGTCTGTCCTCATCACCTCTCCTTCACATCTGTCCTCATGTCCTCTCCTTCACATCTGTCCTCATGTCCTCTCCTTCACATCTGTCCTCATCACCTCTCCTTCACATCAGTCCTCATGTCTCTCCTTCACGTCTGTTCTCATGTCCTCTCCTTCACGTCTGTCCTCATGTCTCTCCTTCATCTGTCCTCATGTCCTCTCCTTCACGTCTGTCCTCATGTCCTCTCCTTCACATCTGTCCTCATGTCCTCTCCTTCACATCTGTCCTTATGTCCTCTCCTTCACGTCTGTCCTCATCACCTCTCCTTCACATCTGTCCTCATGTCCTCTCCTTCACATCTGTCCTCATGTCCTCTCCTTCACGTCTGTCCTTATGTCCTCTCCTTCACATCTGTTCTCATGTCCTCTCCTTCACGTCTGTCCTCATCACCTCTCCTTCACATCTGTCCTTATGTCCTCTCCTTCACGTCTGTCCTTATGTCCTCTCCTTCACATCTGTTCTCATGTCCTCTCCTTCACATCTGTCCTCATCACCTCTCCTTCACGTCTGTCCTCATGTCCTCTCCTTCACATCTGTCCTCTCCTTCACGTCTGTCCTCATCACCTCTCCTTCACATCTGTCCTCATGTCCTCTCCTTCACATCTGTCCTCATGTCCTCTCCTTCACATCTGTCCTCATCACCTCTCCTTCACATCAGTCCTCATGTCCTCTCCTTCACGTCTGTTCTCATGTCCTCTCCTTCACATCTGTCCTCATGTCCTCTCCTTCACGTCTGTCCTCATGTCCTCTCCTTCACGTCTGTCCTCATGTCCTCTCCTTCACATCTGTCCTCATGTCCTCTCCTTCACATCTGTCCTTATGTCCTCTCCTTCACGTCTGTCCTCATCACCTCTCCTTCACATCTGTCCTCATGTCCTCTCCTTCACATCTGTCCTCATGTCCTCTCCTTCACGTCTGTCCTTATGTCCTCTCCTTCACATCTGTTCTCATGTCCTCTCCTTCACGTCTGTCCTCATGTCCTCTCCTTCACATCTGTCCTCATGACCTCTCCTTCACATCTGTCCTCATGTCCTCTCCTTCACGTCTGTCCTCATCACCTCTCCTTCACATCTGTCCTCATGTCCTCTCCTTCACATCTGTCCTCATGTCCTCTCCTTCACATCTGTCCTCATGTCCTCTCCTTCACATCTGTCCTCATGTCCTCTCCTTCACATTTGTTCTCATGTCCTCTCCTTCACATCTGTCCTCATGTCCTCTCCTTCACATTTGTTCTCATGTCCTCTCCTTCACATCTGTTCTCATGTCCTCTCCTTCACATCTGTCCTCATGTCCTCTCCTTCACATCTGTCCTCATGTCCTCTCCTTCACATCTGTCCTCATGTCCTCCCCTTCACATCTGTCCTCATGTCCTCTCCTTCACGTCTGTCCTCATGTCCTCTCCTTCACATCTGTCCTCATGTCCTCTCCTTCACATCTGTCCTCATGTCCTCTCCTTCACATCTGTCCTCATGTCCTCTCCTTCACATCTGTCCTTTTCTTGATTATTCTACCGTACCCAGTGTCTCCTTTAAAATGGAGGTATGTGACGTCATCGTCTGTGACTGGCCGTTGGCGGGAACAGGCAGGCGCGCGCGCTGTCTGTCTCTTTAAATGTTTGAACGGAGCGCGCGCGCAGCTCCTCCCGCTGATGTCACAGTTCCACGAGGGGAAGATGGCGGCCGTGTTAGAGCGCAGCTTCATAGAGATTTGCGGGTTCGAGCGGGAGACCGCGCAGAGGTTCCGGGAGGTCACCGTGAACCTCGGTAAGCGTCCTCACACCCTCCTCACAGTTCTGTGTTCCGAGTTCTCCGGGTTCTGCCCGTTTGTCACCACACCAAGGCAACCACAGACATAAGGCATGCTAACAACAGCTAGCACCGCTAACACGCCTGCTGATAGCGTTAGCTATGCTAGCAGAAATGAACGTGGCCTGATGGAGGGATGCTAACCGGAGGCTAACCGGAGGCTAACCGGAGGCTAACCGGAGGCTAACCGGAACCTGTTATCAGTACAGCCTCTGTGATGCTAGCTCGTTAGCTTCAGCTAACAGCAGTTAGCTGGGAAGTCTCATGGATCTGCTGTCAAACAGCTAACAGTATAATAATATATATGTGTATTATACATTCATGTAACATGAGCAGTATAATAATATATGTGTATTATACATTAATGTAACAGTATATGAGCAGTATAATGATATATATGTGTATTATACATTAATGTAACATGAGCAGTATAATATATGTGTATTATACATTGATGTAACAGTATATGAGCAGTATAATGATATATATGTGTGTATTATACATTAATGTAACATGAGCAGTATAATATGTGTATTATACATTAATGTAACAGTATATGAGCAGTATAATGATATATATGTGTGTATTATACATTAATGTAACATGAGCAGTATAATATACATTAATGTAACAGTATATGAGCAGTATAATGATATATACGTGTATTATACATTAATGTAACATGAGCAGTACAATATATATGTGTATTATACATTAATGTAACATGAGCAGTATAATAACATATGTGTATTATACATTAATGTAACAGTATATGAGCAGTATAGTGATATATACGTGTATTATACATTAATGTAACATGAGCAGTATTATGATATATATGTGTATTATACATGAATGTAACATGAGCAGTATAATATATATGTGTATTATACATTCATGTAACATGAGCAGTATAATATATATGTGTATTATACATTCATGTAACAGTATATAAGCAGTTAGCTTCTCAGTGAACACAGATTTAATGTGACTGCATAGACACACACACACATTAACACTGTCAGGAGGAGTACCCGATTCACAGGTGTGCTGTCTTGAACGTATTGTCTGTGTTTCATTGATCGATCTCTCTTTTTATTGACATTTTATTTTGAAAGGTTTGTTTCCGCTTTCCCTCTCCTGGCTGTATATAAACACGTTTAGCCGTGTTAGCAGTCAGTAACTTGTCATGCCGATGTAAAGACTGTTAGCGTGTGCTGACATCGCGTGTGTGACATCCATGTGATACCCGCATCCTGTGCTTCCTGTCCACAGGTCTGAGCGCTCTTCCTGGAGGTGTGAAGTTTCCTGATGGCGCTGGGGCCTTTCATTATGAGGAGAGCGGGAAGCTGCTGTCCGTCACCAGTAACAGATTCATCCATTGGTCAGTGAGCTCGCCATCAGCCTCCACACATCCTCCTTCACTGTGAACACGAGTTAATCAACATGTAACGGCTGAACATGTGATTGACAACACGCTGAACACATGTGATTCACATTCTGTGTGCAGGTCCACGTCAGGGGACACGGTGCAGCTGGTCGAGCAGTCTTTGGACACCAATCTGCTTAACAACGCTGTTAAACTGAAGTTCAGCCACTGCACCGTGCTGCCCGGAGGAGTCCACATCCAGGAGACCCTCAACAATGTCATCATCCTCATCTCCACCAATCTGAGCGTCCACAGACTGCTGCTGCCACACCCCACACGCATGTACCGCAGTGTGAGTAATACTAAACACGCTGAAGCTAAGCTTGCAGACTGATGTGAAGCTAACAGGTGCTGTCCTCTCCAGGAGCTCGTAACGGAGCTTCACATGCAGTCGATCTTCACGGATGTGGGGAAGCTTAGTCTGCAGGAGCCGTCTCACAGTGCCGTTATACCTAGCTCGGTGGGTCAGACGGGAAGTCCCAGCACGTCCACCGCCTGGCTCAGTCAGTCTGGAGAGGCTCACTATGCCCTGGCTTCACCTGCTGGAGGCATCATGGTGGTCACACTGCCACCCCACAACACACAAGGTGAAGTCCGCCTCAGTGGGTTCATGTTTTTACAGACAGGACCATGTTTCCCTTGGAACAGTTACTGCTCACTGAATGGTTACTGCTGTGTCCAGCTCTTCATGAAGACTTGTGTTTATCAGGCGGTGTGTCTGTGCTGGAGCTGAAGAGGAACTCCATGATGCAGAGGTTGTCCGGCTGGATGCCCACAGCAATCCGCGGAGACCAGAGTCCATCTGACCTGGTCCTCAGTCTGGCTGTCAGAGAGCTGGAGGAAGACTCGTTCATCTTCGCCCTCTGTCAGGATCACAAGCTGCGCATGTGGTCATTCAGGGTGAGACCGCTATGACTCAAATCATCGTTCAACAAGACGCTCTGTACAGGTGATGGAGGTGTGATGTCACTAAATATGGTCATGTGTACCCGTGCAGGAGCAGACGTGTCTGCTGGAGGCGGACATGTTGGAATACATGCCGGCTTGTAAAGGAGTGAAGCGTCTGGCCGGTCAGGGTCACCGTCTGAGGCTGGCCTTCTCCTCCACCACCGGCCTCTGTCTGGCGGTCTACCTGGCCGTACCTCAGAGAGGACAGTTCACCGTCCTGCAGCTGGTCGTCACCGACAACAACCGCTACAGCCTCGACCACATCTCCTCTCAGTTCTCCACACAGGTAAACCACAGTTGGTGCTGATGTCACCTTGCTCTCTAAATGAAACATGCATTCAGACAGTGAACGTGTCTCTGTCTGCAGGAGACTCTGGTGGATTTCACTCTAACCTCCACAGATGTCTGGGCTGTGTGGGTGGATGACTCCAACACCACCGTGGTCAAATACATCAACTTTGAACAGTAAGAAGTCAGAAACAGTAAAAGACGTCAAGTGTGTGACGTGTGTGTGTGTGTGTGTGTAACTGTGTGTGTTTGCAGTAACACAGCCGGGCAGTGGAACCAGGTCTTCGTTCAGCCACCGCCTGAGGAAGAAGTCCACATCGGAGTCGACCAGGACCCCAGAGTAAGACACACTGACCTCTGACATCCTTATGGGCGAAATGGTGATCGATAAAATGTCACTAAAACCAAAAATATAAGACTTTGTTGATTCTCAGAGAGGAATTCAGGTGTTCGGATAGTTGAAGTAAAGTTGGATCGTTATTTATAAAATAAACAAGCATACAGAGCTGTCATTAAAGTCTTTGTAAAGTAAAAATAAATGTGTTTTGAGTTTGTCAGAGTACCCAGCCAAATTTGATTGATTTGATTTCAGCACCTATTTCCCAACATATTTATTGTGTTTTGAAAGAAAACATGGAATTGCCTTTACACAGACTTTAAATATGTCCAGGGAGGACCGGGGGTTAAGCCTGTAGTCTCCCGACAGAGGGGGAGGTCTCATGTTACGTTATTGCAGAGTCCACATTGGAGATGTGGAGGAGGTGATGGGTTTAGACTTGGGGACCCAGACGCTCCCTGTAGTTGTTCTTGGCTTCTCGGTTTCCTCTTTAGATCCTTCTGGACTCGTCATGATCTGTTGCCATGAAGACCTTTGATCTCTGCATTAATCCATAGTTTATTGTTAAGTTGGTACAGTGTAGTCCTCACAGAAACAGATCTGTTATGCAGTCAGAGACCCTTTGTATCCTCCCTGTAGACCTCCTGGAACACTTCCCATTTCCGCAGCAGATGGTGGTGTGTGAAAACTCCTGTGAGGTTTCAATCCGACAATATTGTGCAAATGCATTCCCGCACTGTTGTAGATTAACAAAGACCTCCTCCTCTCTTCTCACGCTCTGCTGTCTCTATGAAGCTGAAGGATTTCCCAGAGGTGCGGAGCACTGAGCTACTTCTCCTTCACTCAGTGCTCCAACTCATCTCAAACCATCTCAGCTGGGTTTAGGTCAGGTAACTGTGAAGGTCAGGTCATCTGACGCAGCACACCATCACTCTCCTTATTGGTCAGACAGCCCTCATAGAGCCTGCAGGTATGTTTGGGGTCCTTGTCAAATGATGGTCCTACTGAGCTCAAAGCAGGATGCTGTGGTAGCCATGTTGGTTAAGTGAGCTTTGAATTTTGAATAAATCACCAGCAAAGCTCCTCCATATAATCACACCTCCTCCTACTCCATGCTTCACGATGGGAAACCACGCATGCAGATACCATCCGTTCACCTTCTCTGTGTCTCACGAAGACATGGCGGTCTGAACCAGAACTCTTAGATTTGGACTCATCAGACCAAAGTCCAGATTTCCTCTGGTCTAATGTCCATTCATGTGTTTGTCGTTCTCCCTCAGTCATGATTTGTTTGCCATGTCATTTATTACATTGACTGTGATTAAATACTATGTTCTGTTAACAGGAGACATACCTGGAGGTTCTCTTCTCTCCTCTACGCTTCACAGCTTCAGCCATCGTTAAAGCTCTGCAGGTAAAAAAACGACCTGCCCTAGTTACAGCTTTACAGGTGACAGACAATCTGCTGTAGATAGAGCTGTACCTGCTTTAGTTAGAGCTCTGTAGCTAAGAAATGGCCTGCCTAGATAAGGCCCTACCTTACCTAGTGTTTTGTGTGTGTTTCAGATCTACCGCAGAGGCTCAGAGAGAATCACTAATTGGTCCTGGGAGGCACTGAAGAAGGAGGTGACTGTGGCTGTGGAGAGTGAGGTACTTCATCCACAATGAGATGTTATTACAAAGTTCAAACAATACAGTACCATGTTATTACAGAGAGTTCAGAGAATACACTATCGTGTTTTTATTAGAGTTCAAAGAATACAGTATAGTGTTTTTATTAGAGTTCAAAGAATACAGCACAGTGTTTTTATTAGAGTTCAAAGAATACAGTACAGTGTTTTGTTTTTATTAGAGTTCAAAGAATACAGTATAGTGTTTTGTTTTTATTACAGAGTTCAAAGAATACAGCACAGTGTTTTTATTACAGAGTTCAAAGAATACAGTACAGTGTTTTGTTTTTATTAGAGTTAAAAGAATACAGTACAGTGTTTTTATTACAGAGTTCAAAGAATACAGTACAGTGTTTTTATTACAGAGTTCAAAGAATAGAGCACAGTGTTTTTATTACAGAGTTCAAAGAATACAGCACAGTGTTTTTATTACAGAGTTCAAAGAATAGAGCACAGTGTTATTATTACAGAGAGTTCAAAGAATACAGTACAGTGTTTTTAATTAGAGAGTTCAAAGAATACAGTACAGTGTTTTTATTACAGAGAGTTCAAAGAATACAGTACAGTGTTTTTATTACAGAGAGTTCAAAGAATACAGTACAGTGTTTTTAATTACAGAGAGTTAAAAGAATACAGTAGTGTTTTATTAGAGTTAAAAGAATACAGTAGTGTTTTATTAGAGTTCAAAGAATACAGTACTGTGTTTTTATTAGAGTTCAAAGAATACAGTATAGTGTTTTTATTAGAGTGTAAAGAATACAGTATAGTGTTTTTATTAGAGTTCAAAGAATACAGTACAGTGTTTTTATTAGAGTTCAAAGAATACAGTAGTGTTTTATTAGAGTTCAAAGAATACAGTATAGTGTTTTTATTAGAGTTCAAAGAATACAGTACAGTGTTTTTATTAGAGTTCAAAGAATACAGTACAGTGTTTTTATTAGAGTTCAAAGAATACAGTAGTGTTTTATTAGAGTTAAAAGAATACAGTACAGTGTTTTTATTAGAGTTCAAAGAATACAGTAGTGTTTTATTAGAGTTAAAAGAATACAGCACAGTGTTTTTATTAGAGTTCAAAGAATACAGTAGTGTTTTATTAGAGTTCAAAGAATACAGTATAGTGTTTTTATTAGAGTTCAAAGAATACAGTACAGTGTTTTTATTAGAGTTCAAAGAATACAGTAGTGTTTTATTAGAGTTAAAAGAATACAGCACAGTGTTTTTATTAGAGTTCAAAGAATACAGTGGTGTTTTATTAGAGTTCAAAGAATACAGCACAGTGTTTTTATTAGAGTTCAAAGAATACAGTAGTGTTTTATTAGAGTTCAAAGAATACAGTATAGTGTTTTTATTAGAGTTCAAAGAATACAGTACAGTGTTTTTATTAGAGTTCAAAGAATACAGTAGTGTTTTATTAGAGTTAAAAGAATACAGTACAGTGTTTTTATTAGAGTTCAAAGAATACAGTAGTGTTTTATTAGAGTTAAAAGAATACAGCACAGTGTTTTTATTAGAGTTCAAAGAATACAGTGGTGTTTTATTAGAGTTAAAAGAATACAGCACAGTGTTTTTATTAGAGTTCAAAGAATACAGTATAGTGTTTTTATTAGAGTGTAAAGAATACAGTATAGTGTTTTTATTAGAGTTCAAAGAATACAGTACAGTGTTTTTATTAGAGTTCAAAGAATACAGTAGTGTTTTATTAGAGTTCAAAGAATACAGTACAGTGTTTTTATTAGAGTTCAAAGAATACAGTATAGTGTTTTTATTAGAGTTCAAAGAATACAGTACAGTGTTTTTATTAGAGTTCAAAGAATACAGTAGTGTTTTATTAGAGTTCAAAGAATACAGCACAGTGTTTTTATTAGAGTTCAAAGAATACAGTGGTGTTTTATTAGAGTTAAAAGAATACAGCACAGTGTTTTTATTAGAGTTCAAAGAATACAGTAGTGTTTTATTAGAGTTAAAAGAATACAGTATAGTGTTTTTATTAGAGTTCAAAGAATACAGTACAGTGTTTTTATTAGAGTTAAAAGAATACAGCACAGTGTTTTTATTAGAGTTCAAAGAATACAGTGGTGTTTTATTAGAGTTAAAAGAATACAGCACAGTGTTTTTATTAGAGTTCAAAGAATACAGTACAGTGTTTTTATTACAGAGTTCAAAGAATACAGTACAGTGTTTTTATTAGAGTTCAAAGAATACAGTAGTGTTTTATTAGAGTTAAAAGAATACAGCACAGTGTTTTTATTAGAGTTCAAAGAATACAGTGGTGTTTTATTAGAGTTAAAAGAATACAGCACAGTGTTTTTATTAGAGTTCAAAGAATACAGTACTGTGTTTTTATTAGAGTTCAAAGAATACAGTACAGTGTATGAGTTTATAATCTTAAACTTTGTACCACAGATTCTTTATGATGAGGAAGTAATCTCTCATCTCTGTCTATCATCCTGTCTGTCTGCCCTCCAGCTGCAGAGCAGTGTGACAGAGTTTGAGTTTTCTCAGGAGGAGTATCGTCAGCTGCAGGTGGAGTTCTGGTCCAAATTCTACGCCTGTTGTCTTCAGTACCAGGAGGCTCAGTCCATGCCTCTGGGTCTGACAGTGAGCCAGCACACCAGCATGGTCTGTCTGCTCAAAAAGGTGAGGCTCCTCCAACACAGCTGTGTTTATGTCTATGACGTGACAGTTATGCGAGTAGCCAAACACGCTCTAATTGTCACGTGTGTGATCACGTGTATTTCAGGGCTTCGTGTCATTCCTGCTGCCGTGTTTCGCAGTTGATCACCTCTACCTGTCTTACGATGAGTACCTGTCCTCAGAGGAGGACACGCCCATCACTGAAGGTGAGGACACCTGGTACTTTCAGGTGAAGCTGCGGAGTCATTGAAAGCTTCACGTGTTGTGTTTACTTAATGTTTACCCGTCCTCAGACCCAGAGGTCGGCCGCGACGTGCTGCAGCTGGTTCAGTGTTTACGGATGGTCAGTGATGCAGTTTCCGGAGAGATGGCGTACGAGATGGAGAAAGCTCTGGAACACCTTCAGTCACCTGAGAGGGCTGCAGAACTCGTCCTGGAGAACATGCTGTCCAATGACAAGTCAGTCCTGAACCTGAGTGTGTCATCACACCTGTGCTAGTTCAGGTTTCATTGAATCCGAAACATTAGTGACGTTTTCAGCTAATCAGGCTAATGAGGCTAACAAAGTTAATGACAGGAGGGGCACTGGCAATGTTAACATAGTTTTATTTAAATATTTCATGAAGTGACAGCGTGATCGAGGACATCCAGAACAAACTGCAGGACATTCGTAACCCAATGGCCGCCATGATGGTCCTGCTGAGGGAGATGGACCTAGAGACGGACTCAGAGGTCGGAGGAGACGGACCCGCACTCGGTATGAAACAACACATAAAGTCTCATGGTGTACCTGATTGTAAAGGGGTTTCTATGTAGACCTGTGAGGACTCAAACTGTGTCCTGACGTTGACGTGTCGTCCCGACATTGACGAGCCGTCTCTGCTCTGTGTCGTGCAGGTCACAGTCTGAACATGAGGATCAGCCTGTCTCAGCTGTATGGCAGCAGTTCAGCCGTGTCTGTCGTCTGTCAAGCAGTCTGTCACATGACCATGACTAGAGCACTGTTCTGCAGAGACCTGCTGATCCTCCAGAAACTCTACCTACGCTTTGGAGACAACGTGAGAGCACACACACACACACACATTGGTGTAGTGATTCAGTTTATAAATGTGTGTGTGTGTGTGTCAGGTGTTTCTGGGTGGAGGTGCTCAGCTGTTGCAGCTCCAGCAGGACTTGATTCCTCGCAGCTCTCACCTGCTGTCGTCCTATCACCTCCTCAAACACGTCAGTCAGAGCCTGGCCTCGTCTGTCCCCCTTGACATCATGTGAGTACACACTAATGTGTGTACAAATACACACATGCACTAATATGTGTACAAATACACACAGACATCATGTGAGTACACACTAATATGTGTACAAATACACACAGACATCATGTGAGTACACACTAATATGTGTACAAATACACACAGACATCATGTGAGTACACACTATGTGTACAAATACACACAGACATCATGTGAGTACACACTATGTGTACAAATACACACAGACATCATGTGAGTACACACTGTGTACAAATACAGACAGACATCATGTGAGTACACACTAATACATGTAGAAATACACACAGACATCATGTGAGTACACACTAACATGTGTACAAATACACACTAATGTGTACAAATACACACAGACATCATGTGAGTACACACTAACATGTGTACAAATACACACTAATGTGTACAAATACACACAGACATCATGTGAGTACACACTAATGTGTACAAATACACAGACATCATGTGAGTACACACTAATATGTGTACAAATACACAGACATCATGTGAGTACACACTAATATGTGTACAAATACACAGACATCATGTGAGTACACACTAATATGTGTACAAATACACAGACATCATGTGAGTACACACTAATGTTTACAAATACACAGACATCATGTGAGTACACACTAATGTTTACAAATACACAGACATCATGTGAGTACACACTAATGTTTACAAATACATACGGATGTGAGTTTGTAAGTTTGATTTGACATGTTCAGAACACAACAGGTGTATGACTGTAGAGAGCAGGTGTGCTGTGTACCTCTGACCTCTGACCTTTGACCCCCTCAGAGACGCTAACCTGCAGCATCTGACCGTGTTGGAGCTGTCCGACAGTCCGGCCCTCTCCACCAACAGATCAGGTCAGTGACAGTAGAAGCTGAGCAGCTGAAGGACCTAATGTATTTTGTGTAGATATTTAGCTGACTGGCTTATTTACCAGGGGCCCAGGTGCAGTGAGACAAGGACGTGTTAGTGAAGCAATAATTACTGTGACAGTACTAGAGGAGATGGATGCGTCATGTCCAGCTGTTGGTAGTGTTGTAGAGGAGGTCCTGGCTGAAGAGCTGGAGGTCTTCAGGAGGTTTGTGAAGGTAGAGTGGGACGCCGGGACAGATGACAAACATGACAGATGACACAGCCTGTATTAGTAGTTGAGTAGCATGTTGAGTTAGTTAAGGCCTGATTTCTAATGATGTGAAGTACAAAGCGGCACGCCCAGCAACTGAAGCGATATGATTAGAGACGGACAGACAGACAGGCGGACGCACGGACGGACGACTTTATTCATTAGGTTAGTTGGTCATCAATCGTGACTCCTAATTTCTCTCTGCGAGACATAGGGAGTTAGGAGTGGGCGATATTTTAAATATACTCGATATATCGCGGCTTGTTCTACGTGAGAGTTTTAAGCCGTCATCATTTAGTTCTCCGGAGTTTCGCCTGTCACTCACTCCTGCTGCTCACAGTACTGCAGCGTGTGGACACTTCCGGTTTTCAAAATAAGACGTTAATTTAACAAATAAACGTTTATTTATAAAATATGAAGAATGGTTAAAATTTGATTTAAAAAAGTGTCTCATAAGCCAAGTATGATCCTGCACTGCTTCAATGCTTATATGTACATTATGAAATATATTAAAAATTCATAAAAAAATTGTTAAAATGCTATAAAAAGAGGTGTGTAGCATCTACTGTTCTACGCTGATTTGGAGCCAATACTCTAGGTCACATGACCTGGAAGCTATTGAGCTTTAAAGCTCATATTTACATTATGAAATGTATTAATTCATAAAAAATATGACAAGTGTTAAAATGCTATAAAAGAGGTGTGTCTCATACAGCAAGTGTAGATCTACTGTTCTACATTGATTCTGAGCAATTACAATGCTATCAAGGTAATAATGACTTTATTTATTAGAAATAAACAATACAAAACAACAACAAAAATATCGTGATATATATCATGTATCGCGATATAGCATAAAAATATCGAGATATTGGTTACAGGCCATATCGTGCAGCCCTATAGGGACTGACTCTGATGTTGTTTATTCAGTTAAGTTTTAGAGAGGTTCATCTGGAGGTGATGTGCCTTCATCCATGTAGAGATGGTGTGTTGCCCCCTTCCTTTTGCATATTTGTCACACAAATGTTTCAGATCATCAAACAAAATTTATTATTAGATAACCTGAGTCAATACAAAATGCAGTTTGTAAGTGATTTAATTTTGGAGCGGTCTAGCCAAAGTCTGGACTTCAGTCTGACTGCGATGCTGTAATATGACCTTAATGCTCTCCAATGTGTCTAATTAAAGCAATTCTGCAAAGAAGAGTGGGCCAAAATTCCTGTTATTAGGTTTAGGGGGCAATGATTTTTTCACATATAGTCAGGTAGGTTTGGAACTTTTTCCCTTAATCAATTAAATCTAGGGCTGCATCTAACGATATTTTTCTATCGATTAATCTAACGATAGATTTGCCCAGCCATGTATTTTTCTATTGATTAATCTAACGATTATTTTTTCAATTAGTCGATTAATCTAACGATTATTTTTCTATCGATTAATCTATCGATTATTTTTTCGATTAGTCGATTAATCTAACGACTATTTTTAATCAATTATTCTAACAATGATTTTTAATTACTTGATTAATGACAATGAATTTACCTAAATAAAAAGCAAAAGCATGTCTTCTTAATATTTCAAGATTTTATTCAAACATCTCTGGAAAAACAAAACCTTTGTTTCATTGTAATCGATGCCGTCGACGAATCGCTCCACCCCTAATTAAATCATTAAAAAGTGTGACAAATGTATAAATACTTTTTCACAGCACTGTGTCTGACAGCAGAGTCCTGGTCATCCCTGCCCATGAGTCAATCTGCCATGACTTCAACCTGAAAATTGGCACCGTCACTATCACCCCTAACCATGCTGCTAAAAACCTGGGCGTGGTACTAGATGATCGTCTTTCTCTGTCTGAGCACATTTCCTCCGTAGCGAGGTCATGTCGCTATGCTCTGTACAATATTAGAAAAATCAGACCGTACCTGACCCAATATGCCGCTCAGCTCCTGATTCAGGCTACAGTCAGCTCCCGCCTCGATTACTGCAACTCGCTCTTGGCTGGCCTACCTGCTTGCGCGATCAAACCTTTGCAAATGGTCCAGAATGCTGCAGAGCGACTGGTTTTCAATCAACCTAAAAGGTCACATGTCACCCCACTCTTCGGCGACCTGCACTGGCTGCCTGTAGCTGCCAGAGTTAAACACAAAGCTCTGATGCTAGCCCACAAAACCACCTCAGGATCTGCCCCTGCCTATCTCAGCGTCTTAATCAAGGCTCACGTCCCGACCAGGGCGTTACGCTCAGCTCATACAAACCGTCTAGTTGTACCCTCGCCTCTCACAAAGCGAGGTCACTCTAAACTCTTCTCTGTGGTCGTCCCCAAATGGTGGAATGACCGACCAACGTCTACAAGAACAGCAACATCCCTTTCTACCTTTAAAAAACTTCTAAAAACCTTTCTGTTTCGAGAATGCTTCCCTGCCTAAAACTAACAAAACTAACAAACTACTCCGTGCTCCTTTACACCTTTTCAGCTTATGTCCTCCTCTGTAAGTCGCTTTGGATAAAAGCGTCTGCTAAATGTAATGTAATGTAATGATGACATTGTCTTTGTTGTCTCTGCAGTGTTAAGTCCTCAGACAGTTGTGGAGCTCTTCTATCAGACTGCAGCCAGGAAGACGATCATTTCCCACATTTATGCTCAGCAGCAGAGTAACTCTCTGCTCCACTGGAGCCACATGACCTCCAACGTGGTCCACCTGCTCGCCCAGATGCTGTATCCTTCAATGACCCAACAACACGCCGGGCCGGATGTTTGTTAGGTTCTTCAGGTCTTCACATGTTAAACAATGCAGAGTTTTTGTAAGAATCAGCTGTCTGTCTCCCCACAAACCTCCAACAGAATCTGGATTAGATATTAATTACTTTTTATTTTTTATTCTGTACTCAGCTCGGTTCGGGAGTGCACCTAGATCTTGTTGTATGTACAATGAAGTGAAATGTTATCTTACAGTTTATTAATGTGTATTAATGTTGTTGAATCTTAACTGGGGTCCCAGTTGGCCCAGTAACCCTGGATTCCAGTTCCCAGAGTGTCTGATGGCCAGCTGTCAGTACACACAGCTGCAAGTGAGTTTAACGTGTTCATCTCAACACGTCTGTGACATGTACATTCTCCATGTTGTTCATACTTCACACGAACATTTCTGCCTGTCCATCAATGATCACCATTCATGGATGGGCGGTTGAGGATCAAGGATTGACGCTCTGTGATCAGTGATCATCGATGTATGTTCAATGGTGATCGATGTATGTTCAATGGTCATCGATGTATGTTCAGTGATCATCGATGTATGTTCAATCATTATCGATGTATGTTCAATGGTCATCGATGTATGTTCAATGGTCATCGATGTATGTTCAATCATCATCGATGTATGTTCAATGGTGATCGATGTATGTTCAATCATCATCGATGTATGTTCAATGGTGATCGATGTATGTTCAATCATCATCGATGTATGTTCAATCATCATCGATGTATGTTCAATCATCATCGATGTATGTTCAATCATCATCGATGTATGTTCAATGGTCATCGATGTATGTTCAATGGTCATCGATGTATGTTCAATAGTCATCGATGTATGTTCAGTGATCATCGATGTATGTTCAATCATCATCGATGTATGTTCAGTGGTCATCGATGTATGTTCAGTGATCATCGATGTATGTTCAATCGTCATCGATGTATGTTCAATCGTCATCGATGTATGTTCAATGATCATCGATGTATGTTCAATGGTCATCGATGTATGTTCAATGGTCATCGATGTATGTTCAGTGATCATCGATGTATGTTCAATCGTCATCGATGTATGTTCAATGGTCATCGATGTATGTTCAATGGTCATCGATGTATGTTCAATGGTCATCGATGTATGTTCAATGGTCATCGATGTATGTTCAGTGATCATCGATGTATGTTCAATCATCATCGATGTATGTTCAATGGTCATCGATGTATGTTCAATGGTCATCGATGTATGTTTAATGGTCATCGATGTATGTTCAGTGATCATCGCTGTATGTTCAATGGTCATCGATGTATGTTCAGTGATCATCGATGTATGTTCAATGGTCATCGATGTATGTTCAATGATCATCGATGTATGTTCAATGGTCATCGAAGTATGTTCAGTGGTCATCGAAGTATGTTCAATGGTCATCGAAGTATGTTCAGTGATCATCGAAGTATGTTCAGTGATCATCGAAGTATGTTCGATCGTCATCGATGTATGTTCGATCGTCATCGATGTATGTTCGATCGTCATAGATGTATGTTCGATCGTCATAGATCTCTGTTCAATGATTGTGTTGATTGACGTTTGATGATCGATGTCGACCTTTGTTCAGTGTTGATACTCACCATGATGGTGTCTCAGGTGTATCGTATCCATGTCTTTCTGTGTGCAGGAGTACGTGAGGCTGATTGGTCCCTGGTGTCAGGTGAACATCGGCTCCTGCCGCTTCATGCTGGGTCAGTGTTACCTGGCTAATGGGGAGGGTCAGAAGGTGAGATGGACTCAAAGTGTGACTCTACAACTGGATCCAAGAGCACATGACCTGCTGACTGATCAGCTTTTTGTCTTCAGGCTCTGCAGTGTTTCCAAGAGGCAGCAACAGAGGTGGAGAAGGAGGAGTTCCTGATGAGACTGACGGGCACAGACGAAGATGAGGCTGCGTCCACTCCCAGACTACAGTACTACAACAAGGTACACTTAATGGGATGATGATGTAGAAGGGCCGACGACCAACAGGACAAGGTCCATGAAATGCGTTCATGACGTCTGCCTGTAAAAACATGTTTTATTCAGTGTGACAGCAGCAGACAGGTACAGGTGAGATCCAGGTACAGCTACCTGTCAAACACTTCCTGTTTCTGTCTGTGTTCAGGTGTTGCGGCTGTTGGAGGACGTTGGTTTACCTGAATTCGTCATTCAGTTGGCCTCTCTGGCCATAACGGAGGCCGCCAGCGACGTCAACAGTCAGGTAACGTTTAGCACTCAGACAGGTGGAGAGTCACGAAACGTTTAACGAAGGCAGGTGAACATCTGAGATGATTTGAAATGACTTTAACCTGGTTCTGGTTCAGGCTGCGCTGTGGACTCGAATATTCAAACATCATCTGGACCTGGGACACAACAGTGAAGCTTACGAAGCACTCACACAGAACCCCGACTGCAGCATGTATGTACACATATATATATTTTTATCCATACATATATATACACAGAACCTGACTGCAGCATGTATGTACACATATATATATTTATATCCATACATATATACACAGAACCCGACTGCAGCATGTATGTACACATATATATATTTTTATCCATACATATATATACACAGAACCTGACTGCAGCATGTATGTACACATATATATATTTATATCCATACATATATACACAGAACCTGACTGCATCATGTATGTACACATGTATATTTAGATATATTTATATCCATACATATATACACAGAACCTGACTGCAGCATGTATGTACACATGTATATTTAGATATATTTATATCCATACATACATATATACACAGAACCTGACTGCAGCATGTATGTACACATGTATATTTAGATATATTTATATCCATACATACATATATACACAGAACCTGACTGCAGCATGTATGTACACATATATATTTATATCCATACATACATATATACACAGAACCTGACTGGAGCATGTATGTACACATATATATTTATATCCATACATACATATATACACAGAACCTGACTGCAGCATGTATGTACACATATATATATATATATTTATATCCATACATATACACACAGAACCTGACTGCAGCATGTATGTACACATGTATATTTAGATATATTTATATCCATACATATATACACAGAACCTGACTGCATCATGTATGTACACATGTATATTTAGATATATTTATATCCATACATACATATATACACAGAACCTGACTGCAGCATGTATGTACACATATATATATTTTTATCCATACATATATACACAGAACCTGACTGCAGCATGTATGTACACATGTATATTTAGATATATTTATATCCATACATACATATATACACAGAACCTGACTGCAGCATGTATGTACACATATATATATTTTTATCCATACATATATACACAGAACCTGACTGCAGCATGTATGTACACATGTATATTTAGATATATTTATATCCATACATACATATATACACAGAACCTGACTGCAGCATGTATGTACACATATATATTTATATCCATACATACATATATACACAGAACCTGACTGCAGCATGTATGTACACATATATATTTATATCCATACATACATATATACACAGAACCTGACTGCAGCATGTATGTACACATATATATATTTAGATATATTTATATCCATACATACATATACACACAGAACCTGACTGCAGCATGTATGTACACATGTATATTTAGATATATTTATATCCATACATACATATACACACAGAACCTGACTGCAGCATGTATGTACACATATATATTTAGATATATTTATATCCATACATATACACACAGAACCTGACTGCAGCATGTATGTACACATGTATATTTAGATATATTTATATCCATACATATATACACAGAACCTGACTGCAGCATGTATGTACACATGTATATTTAGATATATTTATATCCATACATACATATATACACAGAACCTGACTGCAGCATGTATGTACACATATATATATTTTTATCCATACATATATACACAGAACCTGACTGCAGCATGTATGTACACATGTATATATTTATATCCATACATATATACACAGAACCTGACTGCCGCATGTATGTACACATGTATATTTATATCCATACATATATACACAGAACCTGACTGCAGCATGTATGTACACATGTATATTTAGATATATTTATATCCATACATACATATATACACAGAACCTGACTGCAGCATGTATGTACACATATATATATTTATATCCATACATACATATATACACAGAACCCCGACTGCAGTTTGTGTGTTTATATTTGCGTTGTTTATGTTGTGTTTATGTTTCTGATGTTGATCTTTTCAGGCAGCTTGACTGTCTCCGTCAGCTTGTTGTCGTCCTCTGTGAACGGTCTCAGCTCCAGGATCTGGTCCAGTTCTCCTACGTCAACCTGCACGACGAGGTAGTCTTCCTGTTACTATAGAATCTTGATGGTACTGTGAGAGGCGGGATTAGGTGAGTTACCTGAAGGTTTACCTGGTGTGTCCTCATCAGGTGGTCAGCATCATCGAATCCAGAGCCAGAGGTCTGGACCTGCTGGCCCACAACTACTACGAGCTGCTGTATGCCTTCCACATCAACCGACACAACTACAGGAAAGGTAGGACTGACGACGCACCTGTACGACCGACGACGCACCCGTGCGACCGACAACACACCTGTTTATGTAATATTGTGTGTGTGTGTGTGTGTAGCGGGAACAGTGATGTTTGAGTTCGGGATGCGTCTTGGTCGGGAGGTGCGAACTCGTGTTGGTCTTCAGAAACAGGTGAACTGTTACCTGGCTGCTCTAAACTGTCTCCGCCTCATCAGACCTGAATACGCCTGGATCGTCCAACCAGCATCTGGCGCCACGGTAACAGACACACACACACAGACACACAGACACACACAGACACACACACACAGATATACCTGAAGACTTTCTAATAAACGCTGTGTGTGTGTTGCAGTATGAGCGTCCAGGTGCATCTCCAAAGAGAAACTCTGACGGAGAGTTTTCTTCTGAACCAGGTGACTTTATTAACACACACACCCACACACACACACACACACACACACACACACACACACACTGTGATTTAAGGTGGTCACGATGATGTCAGTCCGTACAAACAGGAAGTCCTCAGTCTTTATGGAGACACGCTGCCCTCTGCTGGATGAAGACTCACTGTTCATAACCTTTAACAAACCTTGAATAAACCTTGAATTAAACCTTGAATAAACCTTGAACAAACCTTTGGGTTCCTGTTAAGGAAACACTGCAGTTCATCAATCAGGAATCAGGTCGTTATTTTCACGAAACACGTCTGATCACATGACTTTAAACTGATGACATCATCACTGTTTCTTCTGCAGTAAGACGTCAGGTCGACATCCTGGAACTCAAGGACCTGGAAAAGGAGTACATCCTGTCTCGCAGCCGTCTCACCCTTGCCCAGCACCACCCACCATCTGCAGCCATCGCTGGTACGCACCTGCCCGTCTCTCACCTACCTGTCGCTCTCACCTGCCCGTCTCTCGCCTACCTGCCCGTCTCTCGTCTGTCTGTCTCTCACCTGCCCGTCTCTCGCCTACCTGCCCGTCTCTCGCCTGTCTGTCTCTCACCTGCCCGTCTCTCGCCTACCTGCCCGTCTCTCGCCTGTCTGTCTCTCACCTGCCCGTCTCTCACCTGCCCGTCTCTAGCCTACCTGCCCGTCTCTCACCTGCCCGTCTCTCGCCTACCTGCCCGTCTCTCACCTGCCCGTCTCTCGCCTACCTGCCCGTCTCTCACCTGCCCGTCTCTCACCTACCTGCCCGTCTCTCACCTGTCTCTCTCACCTACCTGCCCGTCTCTCACTTGTCTGTCTCTCACCTGCCCGTCTCTCACCTACCTGCCCGTCTCTCACCTGTCTCTCTCACCTACCTGCCCGTCTCTCACTTGTCTGTCTCTCACCTGCCCGTCTCTCACCTACCTGCCCGTCTCTCACCTGTCTGTCTCTCACCTACCTGCCCATCTCTCACTTGCCCGTCTCTCACCTACCTGCCCGTCTCTCACCTGTCCGTCTCTCACCTACCTGCCCGTCTCTCACCTGCCCGTCTCTCACCTACCTGCCCGTCTCTCACCTACCTGCCCGTCTCTCACCTACCTGCCCGTCTCTCACCTACCTGCCCGTCTCTCACCTGTCTGTCCTCAGGTAGTGCGTCGTCCTCAGAGATCGTCTCCCTGCTCGTTCAGTCCGGTCTTTTTGACTCGGCGCTCTCCGTCAGTCTCACCTTCAGACTGAACCTGTCGCCTGTCTTTGAGGGTCTCACCTTCAAGTGAGTTCATCACAGATCACTGATCATGTGACTCGACACATGACATCATAAACATGAAGTTTGACTTGACTAAAATCATTTTTACCACGCACGCATGAATGAACACGTGACATGATGAACACGTGAACACGTCACGTGTGTTTTTTCAGGTGTATCAAGCTTCAGTTCGGGGGGGAGGAGTCTCAGAACGAAGCCTGGAGCTGGTTGGCTGCCAATCAGTTGTCATCAGTCGTCAACACCAAAGAGTCGAGGTTTGGCCTTTAAACGTGTCGTCCAATCAGACAAAGCTGATGCTGTGACATCACCATGATTTCATTCTTCTTCTTCTGTGGTCAGTGCGACAGATGAGGCGTGGCGCCTGCTGGCATCGTACCTGGACAGGTATCCGTCCGCCAACGGGCAGTACCACCGCTGTGTCATCAACAAGCTGCTGTCACACGGCGTGCCTCTTCCTGATTGGCTTGTCAAGTCGTACAAGGTGAGAGACGAGCCAATGGTTAACCTTTGTGACAGGTGTTTGTTTCTTTACCCACGATGCTCTGTGTCCCTGCAGGCCGTGGACGCTGCGTCTCTGCTGCGTCTGTTCCTGAACTTTGACCTGCTGGACGATGCTGCCGAGCTTGTGACCGAGTACGTGGACGCTCTGCTCGGGAAAGGACACCTGTACTACGGCATACAGGTACAAGTACTGCATGCTGCAAAATTCAAGGGACTTTATGTTTTTGCTCATTTTACATGAGATGGACTCAAAGATTCAAAACATTTTCTATACACACAAAATATCCATTTCTCCCAAATATTGTTCACAGATCTGTGACAGTGAGCACTTCTCCATCCCACCTCACAGGTGTGGCACAGCATGTTTTTGCACAGGTGTGTCTGAGGCTGCTCTGAACTGTTCAGTGTCATCACAGCACAGTGCCACAGGTGACAGCAGGAATGTCACCAGAGCTGTTGCCTGTGATTGAATGTTCAGTTCTCTGCCATAAACTGCCTCCAAAGGCGTTTCAGAGAATTTGGCCTCATTACTGCAGACCACGTGTGACCACAACAGCCCAGGACCTCCACATCCAGCATGTTCACCTCCAAGATCGTCTGGGACCAGCCACTCGGACCGCTGCTGCAACATCGGTTTGCATAACCAAAGAATGTCTGCACAAACTGTCAGAACCCGGCTCGCCTGCATGCTCGTCGACCCCATCTCGATCTCGACCTAATCGACTCGAGTGGGCAAATACTCACATTCGATGGTGTCTGGCACGTCGTTCTCTTCACGGCTGAATCCCTGTTTTCACTGTTCAGGGCAGACAGCGTGGCATCGTGTGGGTGAGCGGTTTTCTGGTGTCAGTGTTGTGGATCGAGTGGCCCGTGGTGTCGGTGGTGTTATGGTATGGGTGTATGTTGCAGACGACTAACACAGGTGCATTTTATTGATGCCATGACGAGATCCTGAGGCCCATTGTTCATCATCCACGACCATCACCTCATGTTGTGAGGATCTGTGCACAGTTCCTGGAACCTGGAAACATCCCAGTTCTTGCATGGCCAGCAAACTCATGTCACCCACTGAGCATTGGATCGGCGAATACGACGCCGTGTTCCAGTTCCTGCCAATATCCAGCAACTTCACACATTGAAGAGGAGTGGACCAACACTCCAGACCACAATCAGCAACCTGATCTGAACTCTATGCGAAGGGCAGATGGTGCTGACACCACATCCTGACCCCAATAAAACAAAACTGAACGTTTTAGTTTCCTTTACTGTGGCCAGCCTCAGGCACACCTGTGCAACAACATGCTGTGCCACCTGAGAGGTGGGATGGGTTATCGGCAAAGTGCTTGCGTTTATATTTCTGCTCTGTACATGTATAATATACTGAGTCATCGATTAGCTGTTCATTTCAAATATCGTCTTCCGTCAATGACTTCGAATGCAGCATGATGTGTTTAATGACGTTCCGTATGTTACAGCGCCCTCTGTCGGCGACCTCTCCGTCCGTCTGGCTGCCGTACACGTCGATAGATCAACTGCTTCAGACGCTGAACGAGACTCAGACCAACAGCAGCGTGAGTGCTCACTTCCTGCCTGACGTGTCGCATGACGCTCAGTCTGAAGGAAACTAAAAACCCGTGTTGTGTGTTTTCAGGTGTACAACAGAGTTCGGGACAAACTGGACGACTATCACCGGCTGGTGGAGCAGACGACCAAACGGAGACTCGTCACTCGATGAGATGCGACTCATCAGGTCACCTGACCGATCGGAGCCCGTCTTTGTTTTAAAGAGTTTGATGATGTAAATATTTGGCGTGTTTTGTACCGTGTTTTCATCAGAGCTGTAAAATAAAGTTTTCTTTGAACGCACCACGGGGTCCCCAGTTAATTTAAATATGTAAATGTAGGTGAAGCTAATCATCAGTGTTGATCCTGATCAGCTGATCAATGTTGTCTGTTTAGTGTGTTAACTGATTTAAGACTCTCCTCCAATCACTGAGCAGTCAGTGTGTCACATGACGGCGACAAATCACAGGTCATGAAACAAAACAAGCTCTCTGAGTTAGAACGGTTAGTCTGACGAACATGGCGGTCGTTACATCATGACGAGTGTTTCCTGTTCGCTCGGCGAATCAAACACACGACGCAGAGCGAACGAGTCGTGACACGGAGCCTCTTGTCCACGGTGTACAAATAAAAACAAACAGACATTTATTGTGCCAGAATCTACTGTACATGTTCAGAGACAGTTCATAGATACTGAGTTACAGCAGCATGTAGTGATCATATAAAAGGATAAATGGAATGCTTTGTTCAGTAATACTGATTTGTACCATAAAACACGACGATGCAGTCCAACGCCGCCCGGCGCCGATCAGAGGTATTACATCACCAGAGGAATAAACTGCTATATGCGTGATGGTGACCTCGACAGGTGACCTCACGGGAAGTCATTAACTCGTGTAAAACGTGTTCGGTGGAGTCCGTAACCGCGTCTCCGTGCGGGCGTAGCGAGCGTCCGGGTGCCGTGCTAACAGGAAGTGAAGGTGCATGTCACACAGTGCTTTTGGTGGGCAGCTCCGTGCTGTTGTGTCGCGTCTTGCGTGACGTGCCGTCGTCTCGCGGCCTGGCCTTCTGCAGGTTGGACATGGCAGCGGTGCGCTCGATGTCGATAAGGGCGTACAGCTCGGTGCGGCGGGTGGGGGTTGTGGGGGGTAGCGGGGAGGTCGGGGTGCGTGGCGTGTGGGGGTTGCTGCCGTCCGAGGCGCCCTTGTTGCCGGCATTGTTGTCCATCTCCACCTCGATGTAATTGAGCGTTTTGGGCGGCTCCGGGGGGCCAGAAAGCGGCGGCCGGCGGAAGTCGAAGTTGAAGATGGTTGGTCCGTCCGTGCGGCGGCGGGCTGTGTCGGGCCTGTGGGCGCTGAGTGGCGCCGTCACGTTCTCCGTGTTGACGTAGTTGTGTGAGGACTCGAGGGCGGCGGACAGAGGGTGGGAGTATGAGTGGTGCAGCAGGCCGTGGTGTGGGTGGTGGTTGTAACCGTTGAGCGACGGCGTCTTGAGGCCACTGCTGCCGTTCTCTTCCTCCTCCGAGCTCGGCTTCCTCGCCTCCCACACTGGAGGCAGTGCCGGCAGGTTCTCATAGTCCAGCAGGGCGGTGCGCCGCTGGGCCGAGTTGTTGACATTCAGGTCAGGAGTTAAGGGGGGCGGGCGGTGGCGGCGAAAAGCTGTGGAGGGATTGGAAGAAGAGGAGGAGGAGGAGCCGTTGGAAAGCGGCGGTGGCAGCTCGGCCTCTGCAGGCGCCTCAGCGTGGCCGTTAGTCTCTCGGGGCTCCTCAGTCTCTTTTGCCTCCTGCTGCCTCTTCTCCTTCTCCATCAGCTGCCTCTGAACCGGGGTGGGGCCCAGCACGAACCGGACGCCCTGTGGCTCCAGCAGCACCTGTGGCTCAGGAGGGGCGGGCGGTGCCAGTGGCTCGGTGCGGACCCTCGGCGGAGGAGGTGGCGTCGGAGGACACTGAGACTGGGGAGAGGTGGGACTCTCCAACGGGGTGGTGATGGTCAGTGGGCTGGGCTGGTCCTCCAGGAGCCCCGTGGTGTTCACGTAGGTGTGAACCTGAATGACATCACAGCAGGTGTTATGACATCATCACAACATCAGACACATTTTATTTTGAAAAGCTGACCAACAGGAAGTCTCACCGCTTCATCAGCCACCAGCAGAGGGTGAGTCGACTCCTCCCCCACAGATGGTAGACGGGTGCTCGCCACAGACGGGTGGCGGGTGGAGGGGTGAGACGGAGCTTCGCCAACAGACGGGATCCGGGTCACGCCGTTTGGAACCGTTGGCACAGAGTACCCAAGAGCTGGAGACAGACAGGTAGGTGACTGAGAGTACTGCAAGTACTACTGAGTGTTTGTTTCAGGTATGTGTGTATGTGTACCTGCAGGTGTGTGTGCCCCCTGGTGGTTGGGCTCCAGCACCGCCTCCTCCACTACACTGATGCTGTGACTGTGCATCACCTCCTGCAGCATGTTGAAGATCTCCTCAGCCCGAGAACATTTGAAGGCAAAGATACCTGAAACACAAACACACCTGATGACATCACCGATAACGGAAGATTTATGTTTAGTCCTAACCTCATTAGTTCGGTGTGATGTCAGCACATACCTTGTCCCGTCTGGCAGCGCCGGCCGCTCTCAAACGAGAACAGGTTGGAGTCATAACCATAGCGCCGCAGGCACAGGTAAGGCCACCTGACGTCATCACGGCGATGGGTGTGGAGGACAAGCTCAGCGTCAGTCAGCTCCATCACACCTGAGCCCAACTCGTTCCCATCGTCGTCCACGTTTATCACCTGAACAGGTAAGCAACAACACAGTCAGACAGGTACACGGCGGTACAGTGCAGTTATGTTTATTTATCGACACAGTGCGGTTATGTTTATTTATCGACACAGTGCGGTTATGTTTATTTATCGACAGTGTGCGGTTTTGTTTATCTATCGACACAGTGCGGTTATGTTTATTTATCTACACAGTGCGGTTATGTTTATTTATCGACACAGTGTGAGGTTATGTTTATTTATCGACACGGTGTGCGGTTATGTTTATTTATCGTCACAGTGTGAGGTTATGTTTATTTATCGACACGGTGTGCGGTTATGTTTATTTATCGACACAGTGTGCGGTTATGTTTATTTATCGACACAGTGTGCGGTTATGTTTATTTATCGACACAGTGCGGTTATGTTTATTTATCGACACAGTGCGGTTATGTTTATTTATCGACACAGTGTGCGGTTATGTTTATTTATCGACAGTGTGAGGTTATGTTTATTTATCGACACAGTGCGGTTATGTTTATTTATCGAGACAGTGTGCGGTTATGTTTATTTATCGAGACAGTGTGCGGTTATGTTTATTTATCGACAGTGTGCGGTTATGTTTATTTATCGACAGTGTGCGGTTTTGTTTATCTATCGACACAGTGCGGTTATGTTTATTTATCTACACAGTGCGGTTATGTTTATTTATCGACACAGTGTGCGGTTATGTTTATTTATCGACACAGTGTGCGGTTATGTTTATTTATCGACACAGTGCGGTTATGTTCATTTATCGACACAGTGTGAGGTTATGTTTATTTATCGACACAGTGCGGTTATGTTTATTTATCGACAGTGTGCGGTTATGTTTATTTATCGACAGTGTGCGGTTATGTTTATTTATCGACAGTGTGCGGTTATGTTTATTTATCGACACGGTGTGAGTTTTGTTTATCTATCGACACGGTGCGGTTATGTTTATTTATCGACACAGTGTGCGGTTATGTTTATTTATCGTCAGTGTGCGGTTATGTTTATTTATCGACAGTGTGCGGTTATGTTTATTTATCGACACAGTGCGGTTATGTTTATTTATCGACACAGTGCGGTTATGTTTATTTATCGACACAGTGCGGTTATGTTTATTTATCTACACAGTGCGGTTATGTTTATTTATCGACACAGTGCGGTTATGTTTATTTATCGACACAGTGCGGTTATGTTTATTTATCGACACAGTGCGGTTATGTTTATTTATCGACACAGTGCGGTTATGTTTATTTATCGACACAGTGCGGTTATGTTTATTTATCGACACAGTGCGGTTATGTTTATTTATCGACACAGTGCGGTTATGTTTATTTATCGACACAGTGCGGTTATGTTTATTTATCGACAGTGTGCGGTTATGTTTATTTATCGACAGTGTGCGGTTATGTTTATTTATCGACACGGTGTGAGTTTTGTTTATCTATCGACACGGTGCGGTTATGTTTATTTATCGACAGTGTGCGGTTATGTTTATTTATCGACAGTGTGCGGTTATGTTTATTTATCGACACAGTGCGGTTATGTTTATTTATCTACACAGTGCGGTTATGTTTATTTATCTACACAGTGTGCGGTTATGTTTATTTATCGACACAGTGCGGTTATGTTTATTTATCGACACAGTGCGGTTATGTTTATTTATCGACACAGTGCGGTTATGTTTATTTATCGACACAGTGCGGTTATATATATTGACACTGTGCAGTCGTGTATTTCACTTGTTTTATTTTATATTTTTTTGTGTATCTTGGACGTATTTTAATGATCGTCTTCTGTTGTTCTGTGAGTAACAATATGAAATAATAACAAAAGTTGGTGATGATTCAAAACTAAAATCTGTTCTCAGTATCTCAGACGTGAGACTTCCTGTTTTGGATCAGTGAATTATTGATTGACAAAGTGAGCAGCAGATTCAAAGAAAGATGCAAATGCTGTAATAATCTCTGATGTTAGTTTGTCGGGCTCCAACCTAAACCGAGTGATTAAACTCGGGATGGTGTTAATGTCGCGTGTGATCGACTGAGGCAGAGACAGGAGAGAAAACAGGAGGAGACAGATTTGCTAATTGAGAAAGAAGCAGAGTTTGTGAAATCTCAGCCATCATTAGTGAATAATCCAGGGTGTGTGCCGACAGTCTGACTGACTGACTGTGGGGTTGTTGTTGAGGCAAGCCGGGACACGAACTCACCTTGAATTTGCTTTGATGATTATCTGGAATTGACTCTTTCTCTGGACAGCTTAAACAGCTACCCATGGCTTCTTCAGAGCACCATCTGATGTCTGACAGGAAACAGGAAACACGTCAGCTGAGACCAGCAGGAAATACAACGCCGTGACATGAAAGAGGCTGAACGTGTGCTCACCTAGATCCTGCCTCCGGTAGCCCTGGTCCCATCCTCAGAACCTGAGGGAGTCTCATGCTTTAAATGATCTGCACACATAAACAGAAGCTCTGCGCGCACACACAGAAAAACACACACAATGATCAATAACCTATGAACAATCCATACACTGCAGTTATTCGTCTCTGTCGTGTTTACGGTTCCGTGTTTTCGTCCCCGACAGACAGATTCTATTTTAATATATAATCATATATTAACACAGACTTGATATTTAAACTGCAGTTTTTCCTCGCGGCTCATCGTGACGTTCAAACTAAATTAAACTTGAAAAGTTGTTTTCTCGATGACTTCGGGATCGTTTGGACCGAATCAGAGCCGGTCGGTTGGTCGTCTGTTTGGAGCAGAGAGGACGTGCTGCCAATCAAAACTGAGACAATTATGGAAATGATTATCGATTACGGAGTCAGAAAACAGGATTTTGAAATCATCAATCGATCGTTTGCCTCTTTCCGTTTGCCGTACTTTAAACCGAACGTTCCCTGACTAATCGACGAATCACATCTGAACTCAAGCCCAGTCTGAATCTGTCAATCACTGCGATTAGTTTCTTCATGAAGCGATTGACTATTGAAGTTGTGATCAGTTTTTTTATTAATTAAGCTGATCATCGATCGTTAATGTCGTGTTATTGGTCACTGATGGAGAACACATCAAGAAGCAGGTGGTGGGTCTGTGAATGACCCGGGTCGGACCAGAACCTGCAGAACTTTTTGTTTGAAACTTTCCCAGTGAACACAGTTAATTGGTCTGTTAATGAGAACACTGTCATTATAGGTGATAAACACTCAGACTCCTATAGTCGATCATGAGTTATTGATCAGTGATCAGCTTTTCACTTTCCACACACACACACTTACACTTCCCCGTGTTTGGGTGTTCACCAGCCGGCCGAGTATCGACCTCTGCCTCGGTGTGTGGTGGGTTGTGGTCTCTCGGTGTGTGTGGGGTGTAATGGCAGCTGGTTAGCTCGAAGCTAAGCTGCCTCTTCAATAAGCTAACAGCTTCTAGCTACATCATTAGCTGCTGCTACAGTTAGCGTCCCGACAACACACCGACGCATTCCGCTGCGAGCCGCGACAACAGCCGTGAAGTCACGGAGCCATACTCACCGGTAACCGTCACCGTGTTCAAATGCAGCGTCCAAACGTCCCGGAGCCCGTCCAGGTGTGGGGGCAGCTCGGTTGGTCCCGAAACGACGCTGGCCAGTCCTCCAACAGCTAGCGTTAGCTCCCTGCTAGCCCAGCGCAGCCTCCATCTTTCCTCTGCGCTGCTAGAGCGCCAAAAACAACAATCACAACTTCTCTCAAAGACTCTACCGCTGCCGTCTGCGCCGATCACTCAGCGAACATCGGTTTAAATCCATCGACAATCCTCCGTGGGTCACTGTGGGGGACGAGCTTCCGTCCAAACGCACTTTTTATCCGAGGAAAACCAAGTTTGCTGCGGTCGGACCGTCTCTGCTGCTGCTAGCTGCGGCTAAATCACGGCAACTTGGCTGAACTTCCGAGAGTTCCAATGTGGTGAAGCCCCGCTGCTCTGCGCATGCGCGGCTCCTGTGGTTTGGGATAGCCGGGGCCTCTCCCAGCGGAGCCATGAAGAGTGACGTCGGAGAGTACTCGATTACTCTACTCACACATCCGAGGGTACTCGATTACTCTACTCACACATCCATCTGAGAGTACTCGATTACTCTACTCACACATCCGAGGGTACTCGATTACTCTACTCACACATCCATCTGAGAGTACTCGATTACTCTACTCACACATCCGAGGGTACTCGATTACTCTACTCACACATCCGAGGGTACTCGATTACTCTACTCACACATCCATCTGAGAGTACTCGATTACTCTACTCACACATCCGAGGGTACTCGATTACTCTACTCACACATCCGAGGGTACTCGATTACTCTACTCACACATCCATCTGAGAGTACTCGATTACTCTACTCACACATCCATCTGAGAGTACTCGATTACTCTACTCACACATCTGAGGGTACTCGATTACTCTACTCACACATCCATCTGAGAGTACTCGATTACTCTACTCACACATCTGAGAGTACTCGATTACTCTACTCACACATCCGAGGGTACTCGATTACTCTACTCACACATCCATCTGAGAGTACTCGATTACTCTACTCACACATCTGAGAGTACTCGATTACTCTACTCACACATCCATCTGAGAGTACTCGATTACTCTACTCACACATCTGAGGGTACTCGATTACTCTACTCACACATCCGAGGGTACTCGATTACTCTACTCACACATCTGAGGGTACTCGATTACTCTACTCACACATCCGAGGGTACTCGATTACTCTACTCACACATCTGAGGGTACTCGATTACTCTACTCACACATCCGAGGGTACTCGATTACTCTACTCACACATCTGAGAGTACTCGATTACTCTACTCACACATCCATCTGAGAGTACTCGATTACTCTACTCACACATCCAGCTGAGAGTACTCGATTACTCTACTCACACATCTGAGAGTACTCGATTACTCTACTCACACATCCAGCTGAGAGTACTCGATTACTCTACTCACACATCCGAGGGTACTCGATTACTCTACTCACACATCTGAGAGTACTCGATTACTCTACTAACACATCCATCTGAGAGTACTCGATTACTCTACTCACACATCCGAGGGTACTCGATTACTCTACTCACACATCTGAGAGTACTCGATTACTCTACTCACACATCCATCTGAGAGTACTCGATTACTCTACTCACACATCCAGCTGAGAGTACTCGATTACTCTACTCACACATCCGAGGGTACTCGATTACTCTACTCACACATCCATCTGAGAGTACTCGATTACTCTACTCACACATCTGAGAGTACTCGATTACTCTACTCACACATCCAGCTGAGAGTACTCGATTACTCTACTCACACATCTGAGGGTACTCGATTACTCTACTAACACATCCATCCGAGAGTACTCGATTACTCTACTCACACATCCAGCTGAGAGTACTCGAATTACTCTACTCATACATCCAGCTGAGAGTACTCGATTACTCTACTCACACATCTGAGAGTACTCGATTACTCACATCTGAGAGTACTTGATTACTCTACTCACACATCTGCGGGTACTCGATTACTCTACTCACACATCTGAGAGTACTCGATTACTCACATCTGAGAGTACTCGATTACTCACATCTGAGAGTACTTGATTACTCACATCTGAGAGTACTCGATTACTCTACTCACACATCCAGCTGAGAGTACTCGATTACTCTACTCACACATCTGAGATTACTCGATTACTCTACTTACACATCTGAGAGTACTCGATTACTCTACTCACATCCGAGGGTACTCGATTACTTTACTCACACATCTGAGAGTATTCGATTACTTTATTCATTCATAAGTAATCACATTACACAGGTGATCAATCAATCAGCAGATGTTTAGATATCGGTCTGTTCTTTCAAAATAAAGTTCACTTCACTATGTTAAAAAAAAATTATTTTTACATTTCACAGATGACGAGCTACGGCAGATGATGAGGGGTCAGTAGAGGAACGTTTGTAGTGAACGTTTGTAGTAGTGCAGGAACGTTTGTAGTTCTATGTGAATGTTTGTAGTAGTACAGGAACGTTTGTAGTTCTATGCGAATGTTTGTAGTAGTACAGGAACGTTTGTAGTTCTATATGAATGTTTGTAGTAGTACAGGAACGTTTGTAGTTCTATGTGAATGTTTGTAGTAGTACAGGAACGTTTGTAGTAGTACAGGAACGTTTTTAGTTCTATATGAATGTTTGTAGTTCTATGTGAACGTTTGTAGTTCTATGTGAATGTTTGTAGTAGTGCAGGAACGTTTGTAGTTCTATGTGAATGTTTGTAGTAGTGCAGGAACGTTTGTAGTTCTATGTGAATGTTTGTAGTAGTGCAGGAACGTTTGTAGTTCTATGTGAATGTTTGTAGTAGTGCAGGAACGTTTGTAGTTCTATGTGAACGTTTGTAGTTCTATGCGAATGTTTGTAGTAGTGCAGGAACGTTTTTAGTTCTATATGAATGTTTGTAGTTCTATGTGAACGTTTGTAGTTCTATGTGAATGTTTGTAGTAGTACAGGAACGTTTGTAGTTCTATGTGAATGTTTGTAGTAGTGCAGGAACGTTTGTAGTTCTATGCGAATGTTTGTAGTAGTACAGGAACGTTTGTAGTTCTATGTGAATGTTTGTAGTAGTACAGGAACGTTTGTAGTTCTACAGGAACGTTTGTAGTTCTATGTGAATGTTTGTAGTAGTGCAGGAACGTTTGTAGTTCTATGTGAATGTTTGTAGTAGTGAAGGAACGTTTGTAGTTCTATGCGAATGTTTGTAGTAGTGCAGGAACGTTTGTAGTTCTATGTGAACGTTTTTAGTTCTATGCGAATGTTTGTAGTAGTGCAGGAACGTTTGTAGTTCTATGTGAACGTTTGTAGTAGTACAGGAACGTTTGTAGTTCTATGTGAACGTTTGTAGTAGTACAGGAACGTTTGTAGTTCTATGTGAACGTTTGTAGTTCTATGTGAACGTTTGTAGTAGTGCAGGAACGTTTGTAGTTCTATGTGAATGTTTGTAGTAGTGCAGGAATGTTTGTAGTTCTATGCGAATGTTTGTAGTAGTGCAGGAACGTTTGTAGTTCTATGTGAATGTTTGTAGTAGTGCAGGAACGTTTGTAGTTCTATGTGAATGTTTGTAGTAGTGCAGGAACGTTTGTAGTTCTATGTGAATGTTTGTAGTAGTACAGGAACGTTTGTAGTTCTATGTGAATGTTTGTAGTAGTACAGGAACGTTTGTAGTAGTACAGGAACGTTTTTAGTTCTATATGAATGTTGTAGTTCTATGTGAACGTTTTTTTTCTATGTGAATGTTTTAGTAGTGCAGGAACGTTTGTAGTTCTATATGAATGTTTGTAGTAGTACAGGAACGTTTGTAGTTCTATGTGAATGTTTGTAGTAGTACAGGAACGTTTTTAGTTCTATATGAATGTTTGTAGTTCTATGTGAACGTTTGTAGTTCTATGTGAATGTTTGTAGTAGTGCAGGAACGTTTGTAGTTCTATGTGAATGTTTGTAGTAGTGCAGGAACGTTTGTAGTTCTATGTGAATGTTTGTAGTAGTGCAGGAACGTTTGTAGTTCTATGTGAATGTTTGTAGTAGGCAGAACGTTTGTAGTTCTATGTGAACGTTTGTAGTTCTATGCGAATGTTTGTAGTAGTGCAGGAACGTTTTTAGTTCTATATGAATGTTTGTAGTTCTATGTGAACGTTTGTAGTTCTATGTGAATGTTTGTAGTAGTACAGGAACGTTTGTAGTTCTATGTGAATGTTTGTAGTAGTGCAGGAACGTTTGTAGTTCTATGCGAATGTTTGTAGTAGTACAGGAACGTTTGTAGTTCTATGTGAATGTTTGTAGTAGTACAGGAACGTTTGTAGTTCTACAGGAACGTTTGTAGTAGTACAGGAACGTTTTTAGTTCTATATGAATGTTTGTAGTTCTATGTGAACGTTTGTAGTTCTATGTGAATGTTTGTAGTAGTGCAGGAACGTTTGTAGTTCTATGTGAATGTTTGTAGTAGTGCAGGAACGTTTGTAGTTCTATGTGAATGTTTGTAGTAGTGCAGGAACGTTTGTAGTTCTATGCGAATGTTTGTAGTAGTGCAGGAACGTTTGTGGTTCTATGTGAACGTTTTTAGTTCTATGCGAATGTTTGTAGTAGTGCAGGAACGTTTGTAGTTCTATGTGAACGTTTGTAGTAGTACAGGAACGTTTGTAGTTCTATGTGAATGTTTGTAGTTCTATGTGAATGTTTGTAGTTCTATGTGAACGTTTGTAGTAGTACAGGAACGTTTGTAGTTCTATGTGAACGTTTGTAGTTCTATGTGAACGTTTGTAGTAGTACAGGAACGTTTGTAGTTCTATGTGAACGTTTGTAGTAGTGCAGGAACGTTGGTAGTTCTATGTGAATGTTTGTAGTAGTGCAGGAATGTTTGTAGTTCTATGCGAATGTTTGTAGTAGTGCAGGAACGTTTGTAGTTCTATGTGAATGTTTGTAGTAGTGCAGGAACGTTTGTAGTTCTATGTGAATGTTTGTAGTAGTGCAGGAACGTTTGTAGTTCTATGCGAATGTTTGTAGTAGTGCAGGAACGTTTGTAGTTCTATGTGAATGTTTGTAGTAGTGCAGGAACGTTTGTAGTTCTATGCGAATGTTTGTAGTAGTGCAGGAACGTTTGTAGTTCTATGCGAATGTTTGTAGTAGTGCAGGAACGTTTGTAGTTCTATGTGAATGTTTGTAGTTCTATATGAATGTTTGTAGTAGTGCAGGAACATTTTTAGTTCTATGTGAACGTTTGTAGTGAATGTTTGTAGTTCTACAGGAACGTTTGTAGTGAATGTTTGTAGTAGTACAGGAACGTTTGTAGTTCTACAGGAACGTTTGTAATGAATGTTTGTAGTAGTGCAGGAACGTTTGTAGTTCTATGTGAATGTTTGTAGTAGTGCAGGAACGTTTGTAGTTCTATATGAATGTTTGTAGTAGTGCAGGAACGTTTGTAGTTCTATGCGAATGTTTGTAGTAGTGCAGGAACGTTTGTAGTTCTATGTGAACGTTTGTAGTAGTGCAGGAACGTTTGTAGTTCTATGTGAATGTTTGTAGTTCTATATGAATGTTTGTAGTAGCGCAGGAACGTTTGTAGTTCTATGTGAATTTTGTAGTAGTGCAGGAACGTTTGTAGTTCTATGTGAACGTTTGTAGTAGTACAGGAACGTTTGTAGTTCTATGTGAACGTTTGTAGTAGTGCAGGAACGTTTGTAGTTCTATGTGAATGTTTGTAGTAGTGCAGGAACGTTTGTAGTTCTATGCGAATGTTTGTAGTAGTACAGGAACGTTTGTAGTTCTATGTGAACGTTTGTAGTAGTACAGGAACGTTTGTAGTTCTATGTGAACGTTTCGTTTGTAGTTCTGTGTGAACGTTTGTAGTTCTATGTGAACGTTTGTAGTAGTACAGGAACGTTTGTAGTTCTATGTAAACGTTTGTAGTTCTATGTAAACGTTTGTAGTTCTATGTGAACGTTTGTAGTAGTACAGGAACGTTTGTAGTTCTATGTGAACGTTTGTAGTTCTATGTGAATGTTTGTAGTTCTATGTGAACGTTTGTAGTAGTACAGGAACGTTTGTAGTTCTATGTGAATGTTTGTAGTTCTATGTGAACGTTTGTAGTTCTATGTGAACGTTTGTAGTTCTATGTGAACGTTTGTAGTTCTATGTGAAGTCAATACACAGGGATAAAATAGGAATTGAATTGAAAATGTTTTTTTTTGTCTGATTGTTTTTCAGGTTTTAATCAATAATTTAATAAATGTACAGTTAATATTATTGTGTTTGTAGTTCTATGTGAACGTTTGTAGTTCTATGTGAATAAATGTACAGTTATTATTATTGTGTTTGTAGATCTATCAACAGTGTGATATACTGTGCACGTATGTAACACTTTGACCTCAGTAATCCATCCAGTCATCATGAGCAACACACTGATGATGAAGCTGTGTCATGGCATCATCACCATCATCATCATACTGTAAATCTTCATCATGTGATGTTTTCTATAAACTGTGCAAATATTACAAAACGTATATATATAATTTAAAATGCAGCATTCCTATAATAAATATATACAAACACAGATATGATGCAGTATATGTACATGGATATGATGCAGTATATGTACATGGATATGATGCAGTATATGTACACAGTCTGTCATTAAATTAATAAATTTCTGCGTTGCTTTGTAGTGTTCCACGTTCACCGCCTGGTGCACAGCATCTCTGTGGAGGAAGCATTAATATTTCTGATTACCGCCTATTACTAATGTCTCTAACCGAGTCTGCAGGTGGTGCTGCATGATCACTGACCTCTTTGGGAGGTGTAGTTCACGTTCTCGTAGACGGGATAGAGGTTCTCCTGCTCGCTGCGAAGCTTCCTGGCTCTCAAAACATCACGAACACACTGATGGAGGTACGCGTACTGACACTGAGAACGGAACAGAAACTACATCACCTCAAGACTCAAAGTATTTCATGCTGACACTGAGCCACTGTCAAACAGATCCTACCTCAGTCTGCACCATGTGTGATCGGTGGAGTCGCAGGTCAAAGACGGAGCCGTAGATATCCAGTGTGTCCTTGGTGTCCAGCTGCTGTAGTACTCGATCCAGAACGACGAAGGTCCCTGTTCGACCCACACCAGCACTGACACACACAACAACAGCAACAACAAAGAATTTAACTGAGTAATACGAGTAATACGGGTTCATGAGGTGATAATGTTCTGAAACCTTCAGGCAGAACGTCTCAGATTTCTCAGGAAAATGTAAACAAATTTTGGACTAACAGAAAGATAAGTGTTGTTCTGACCTGCAGTGGACCACAGTGGGTCCAGATCCAGGACTCCTGTTGACGTAGTCACGGACGGTCCTGACAAACTGGATTAGGGACTGAGTGGTCTCTGGGACTCCATGATCTGGCCAGACCGTGTAGTGAAACTGACGAACGAGCCGAGTGAAGCTCAGCTGTTCCTCCTGACGCAAACACAAGATTAACACATGAAACTTACGTTTGTAGTTCTATGTGAACGTTTGTAGTTCTATGCGAATGTTTGTAGTAGTGCAGGAACGTTTGTAGTTCTATGTGAACGTTTGTAGTTCTATGTGAACGTTTGTAGTTCTATGTGAACGTTTGTAGTTCTATGTGAATGTTTGTAGTAGTACAGGAACGTTTGTAGTTCTATGTGAATGTTTGTAGTTCTATGTGAACGTTTGTAGTAGTACAGGAACGTTTGTAGTTCTATGTGAACGTTTGTAGTTCTATGTGAACGTTTGTAGTTCTATGTGAACGTTTGTAGTTCTATGTGAATGTTTGTAGTAGTGCAGGAACGTTTGTAGTTCTATGTGAACGTTTGTAGTAGTACAGGAACGTTTGTAGTTCTATGTGAACGTTTGAATGAAACTGCTCTGAGTACAGATGTTAAATGTTTCACTTTTTTCTAGAGATCATTCTCCAGGACTTTTCCAGGATGTTTACAATAGACTGAAAGACATAAGACAAAGTTAATAAGGATATTCATATGTGTGATGACGACATACGCTGCAGATGTTAAACTCTCGGATGGTCCACTCAGGTAGAACAGACTCTGACAACATCTGGACGATCAGGTCTCCATAGTACAAAGCCTCCTGATCAAAAGGCCAATAATGGTCACACTTCACCTGAGCACAGGAGAAACACGCGACATGTCGAAACCTGCAGGTTTGATCTTTCATAAAAATAGATGAGATCATGTAATTAAGCCTGTTTATAATGATGATGCGTTAATTACTCACCCTGCCTTTCTCCACACACTGAGTCACCATCACGATATTGTGGACATTCTGCTCCCAAACCATCTTCCAGAAATCATCTTTGGTTCCTGGCAGTGGACCCTGCGTGGCGACATATTCCCGACGAAAGTTGTTCCCCTGAGAACATGCAAGATGTTTGTGAGATTATCCCAAAGAGAAACACTGAATGATTTCTGCGTTACATGTTACTGTGGGTGTGGTTCTCACAGGGATGTAACTGGCGTTGATGTAGTCAGAACACGGATCATCGTCCACATAGGACAGCTTCACTCTTGTGGAGTCATCTGGAACATACAGGAAGATGTCACACACTGAACACGTAACGTGTTCTTCTTTTCTACATGTCAACACGTGTTTTTCTCACAGGGCAGGATGTTGTTGTATCGGTTCTTGCCGCGATTCTCTGGCAGCAGCGCAGAGTCCAGAGGTTGATTTCGCCCGACGTCCTTCAGATCCTGACAAGGAGAACAACAGAACGTCAAGCAGACTGTCACCGGGTTCTTCCTCGAACCTCAGCCCTTGTTCCAAAAATCCAGGTGGAAAAATCATGTTGTGATTTTTATTCTCCACCTCACCAGGTGCCAATATATACAAACCAAAAAAAAAACCTCCTCACCTGTGCACCTCCTCACCTGTGCACCTCTTCGCCTGTGCACCTCCTCGCCTGTGCACCTCTTTGCCTGTGCACCTCTTCGCCTGTGCACCTCCTCGCCTGTGCACCTCTTCGCCTGTGCACCTCCTCACCTGTGCACCTCTTCACCTGTGCACCTATTCACCTGTGCACCTCCTCACGTGTCCACCTCCTCACCTGTGCACCTCCTCACATGTGCACCTTCTCGCCTGTGCACCTTCTCGCCTGTGCACCTCCTCGCCTGTGCACCTCCTCGCCTGTGCACCTCTTTGCCTGTGCACCTCTTCGCCTGTGCACCTCCTCGCCTGTGCACCTCTTCGCCTGTGCACCTCCTCACCTGTGCACCTCTTCACCTGTGCACCTATTCACCTGTGCACCTCCTCACGTGTCCACCTCCTCACCTGTGCACCTCCTCACATGTGCACCTTCTCACCTGTGCACCTCCTCACATGTGCACCTCATCACCTGTGCACCTCTTCACCTGTGCACCTCCTCACCTGTGCACCTCTTCACCTGTGCACCTCCTCACCTGTGCACCTCTTCACCTGTGCACCTCCTCACCTGTGCACCTCCTCACCTGTGCACCTCTTTACCTGTGCACCTCTTCACCTGTGCACCTCATCACCTGTGCACCTCCTCACCTGTGCACCTCCTCACATGTGCACCTCTTCACCTGTCCACCTCTTCACCTGTGCACCTCCTCACCTGTGCACCTCCTCACCTGTGCACCTCTTCACCTGTGCACCTCTTCACCTGTGCACCTCCTCACCTGTGCACCTCCTCACATGTGCACCTCCTCACCTGTGCACCTCCTCACCTGTGCACCTCTTCACCTGTGCTCATCTCCATCGTCTTTTGTCTTTTCGGTTGGTGCAGCGTCTGTGCGGCTGTGTGTGGTTTTTGTGTGTTCGTTTGTTTTATCCATGGTGACATTTTACTTCGTATCACATGATCAATGATGGTGTGCGTCATCCTCCGACATAATGGCGACTGTTATTACGCCCTGTTTCTCCGCTGGAAGTGAACAGGTGAGTTGTGGCGGCCGGTAAGTTCTCATCTGCTTGAGTGTGTGCATATATTGAACTAGAGCCGCCACCCTTGGCACGTGCTATTGTCCGGTGGAGGGGGGAAGAGGGATGTGTGTGTTGTTACGACCATGTAGCGCGGAGCAGAAGGGAAAGGGGGAATGATGTGTAGTATGTGTGTGTGCTGGCCACAGTGACGGAGCTGCTCTGTCACACAGACGCTTTCTTTAGATCAGGTATCCTGTCATGACGGATGTTCGTACAGTCGTCATGAAGGACATAAGTCATGATATTTATTTTGTGTTTTCCTCGTGTGGACTGACCTCGTATTCCTGAGACAGCAGGTAGTGGGAGTCAGCCTGCAGGTTGTTGTAGTGACTCTCAAAGTTCTGGATCTTGATGGGACTGAAGAGCACGAATAAAACGTTTGAATAATAAAAACGAAAAGCTGGAAACAAGCAGAGGGACAATGGAAACGTTTGAATTTCTCACCTTGAGATACGACGATGACTGAAAACAAGATGAGGGACATTAGTTAGTGAAAATCAAACACACCTCAGATGTAGTTTTAATAGTAGTGATAATAATAGTGTTATCTTACCCTCTGACCCCGTGGTGAAGTCCTGGTGTGGGTCTCTCTCTCCTCACACTCATCCTGACTGTGGCTCTCTCTTCAACACTGAAACAAACACAGTTATGATCTGTCAGTATATAGGTGTATAGATAGGTGGAGTCAGTAGTCAAGTGGTGTCAGTAGTCGGGTGGAGTCAGTAGTCGGGTGGCATCAGTAGTCGGGTGCAGTCAGTAGTCAGGTGGAGTCAGTAGTCGGGTGGAGTCAGTAGTCAAGTGGTGTCAGTAGTCGGGTGGCGTCAGTAGTCAGGTGGAGTCAGTAGTCGGGTGGTGTCAGTAGTCTTGTGGAGTCAGTAGTCTTGTGGAGTCAGTAGTCGGGTGGTGTCAGTATTCGGGTGGAGTCAGTAGTCAAGTGGCATCAGTAGTCAGGTGGAGTCAGTAGTCGGGTGGTGTCAGTATTCGGGTGGTCAGTAGTCGGATGGCGTCAGTAGTCGGGTGGAGTCAGTAGTCGGGTGGCGTCAGTAGTCAGGTGGAGTCAGTAATCAGGTGGAGTCAGTAGTCGGGTGGTGTCAGTGTTCAGGTGGAGTCAGTATTCGGGTGGAGTCAGTAGTCAAGTGGCATCAGTAGTCAGGTGGAGTCAGTAGTCGGTGGTGTCAGTATTCGGGTGGTCAGTAGCGGTCGATGGCGTCAGTAGTCGGGTGGAGTCAGTAGTCGGGTGGAGTCAGTAGTCGGGTGGTGTCAGTATTCGGGTGGAGTCAGTATTCGGGTGGAGTCAGTAGTCAAGTGGCATCAGTAGTCAGGTGGAGTCAGTAGTCGGGTGGTGTCAGTATTCGGGTGGTCAGTAGTCGGATGGCGTCAGTAGTCGGGTGGAGTCAGTAGTCAGGTGGAGTCAGTAGTCGGGTGGAGTCAGTAGTCGGGTGGTGTCAGTAGTCGGGTGGTGTCAGTAGTCGGGTGGTGTCAGTAGTCAGGTGGTGTCAGTAGTCGGGTGGTGTCAGTAGTCAGGTGGTGTCAGTAGTCGGGTGGTGTCAGTAGTCAGGTGGAGTCAGTAGTCGGGTGGTGTCAGTAGTCGGGTGGTGTCAGTAGTCAGGTGGTGTCAGTAGTCGGGTGGAGTCAGTAGTTGGGTGGAGTCAGTAGTCGGGTGGTGTCAGTAGTCAGGTGGTGTCAGTAGTCAGGTGGTGTCAGTAGTCAGGTGGAGTCAGTAGTTGGGTGGAGTCAGTAGTCGGGTGGTGTCAGTAGTCAGGTGGAGTCCATGGGTCTAGGTCCTCACACTTTGCGAGCCTTCTGTCTGCACACGAGCAGAACAGTGACTCCGACCATCACGGCGATGAGGAAGATGGCAGCACTGACGCCTTCGATGACACCGCTCAGAGGTTCTGCAGGAGAACAAACTACGTCAGACTCCATCAGGTATGTCTTTGCTCCATCACAGGTTAATGAGTGGAGAAGTTAACAAATGAAAAGTTCATTTAAATGTTTATGATCATTTATGATGCTGCATGAACAGATCAGCAGACTTTTCAGGTGGTTCCACTGATCAAATGTGGACCAATGTGGATCAAACATGTGGACCAACGCAGATCAAACATGTGGACCAATGTGGATCAAACATGTGGACCAACGTGGATCAAACATGTGGACCAACGTGGATCAAACATGTGGACCAACGCAGATCAAACATGTGGACCAACGCAGATCAAACATGTGGACCAATGTGGATCAAACATGTGGACCAACGTGGATCAAACATGTGGACCAATGTGGATCAAACATGTGGACCAACGCAGATCAAACATGTGGACCAACACAGATCAAACATGTGGACCAACGCGGATCAAACATGTGGACCAATGTGGATCAAACATGTGGACCAACGCAGATCAAACATGTGGACCAATGTGGATCAAACATGTGGACCAACGCAGATCAAACATGTGGACCAACGCAGATCAAACATGTGGACCAATGTGGATCAAACATGTGGACCAATGTGGATCAAACATGTGGACCAATGTGGATCAAACAGGTGGACCAACGCAGATCAAACATGTGGACCAACGCGGATCAAACATGTGGACCAATGTGGATCAAACATGTGGACCAATGTGGATCAAACATGTGGACCAACGCAGATCAAACATGTGGACCAATGCAGATCAAACATGTGGACCAATGTGGATCAAACATGTGGACCAACGTGGATCAAACACATGGACCAATGTGGATCAAACATGTGGACCAACGCAGATCAAACATGTGGACCAACGTGGATCAAACATGTGGACCAACGTGGATCAAACACATGGACCAATGTGGATCAAACATGTGGACCAACGCAGATCAAACATGTGGACCAACGCAGATCAAACATGTGGACCAACGTGGATCAAACATGTGGACCAATGTGGATCAAACATGTGGACCAACGCAGATCAAACATGTGGACCAACGTGGATCAAACATGTGGACCAACGTATATCAATCATGTGGACAAACGCGGATCAAACATGTGGACCAACGCAGATCAAACATGTGGACCAACGTGGATCAAACATGTGGACCAACGTGGATCAAACATGTGGACCCACGCAGATCAAACATGTGGACCAACGTGGATCAAACATGTGGACCCACGCAGATCAAACATGTGGACCAATGTGGATCAACGCAGATCAAACACATGGACCAATGTGGATTAAACACATGGACCACTGTGGATAAAACATGTTGACCAATGTGGATCAACGCAGATCAAACACATGGACCAATGTGGATCAAACATGTGGACCAATGTGGACCAACGCAGATCAAACATGTGGACCAATGTGGATCAAACACGTGGACCAATGTGGACCAACGCAGATCAAACATGTGGACCAATGTGGATCAAACACATGGACCAATGTGGACCAAGCAACGCAGATCAAACATGTGGACCAATGTGGATCAAACATGTGGACCAATGTGGATCAAACATGTGGACCAATGCAGATCAATCATGTGGACCAACGTGGATCAAACATGTGGACCAATGTGGATCAAACATGTGGACCAATGCAGATCAAACATGTGGACCAACGTGGATCAAACATGTGGACCAATGTGGATCAAACATGTGGACCAACGCAGATCAAACATGTGGACCAATGTGGATCAAACATGTGGACCAAACAGGTGGACCAATGCAGATCAAACATGTGGACTAATGTGGATCAAACATGTGGACCAACGCAGATCAAACATGTGGACCAATGTGGATCAAACATGTGGACCAAACAGGTGGACCAATGGCATCAAACATGTGGACCAACGTGGATCAAAAACGTGACCATGTGGATCAAACATGTGGACCAACGCAGATCAACATGTGGACCAACGTGGATCAAACATGGACCAACGTGGATCAAACAGTGGACCAATGTGGATCAAACATGTGGACCAACGCAGATCAAACATGTGGACCAATGTGGATCAAACATGTGGACCAATGTGGATCAAACATGTGGACCAATGTGGATCAAACATGTGGACCAACGCAGATCAAACATGTGGACCAACGCGGATCAAACATGTGGACCAACGCAGATCAGTGACCAATGTGATCAAACATGTGGACCAAGTGGATCAAACGTGGACCAATGTGGATCAAAATGTGGACCAATGTGGATCAAACATGTGGACCAATGTGGATCAAACATGTGGACCAAACAGGTGGACCAATGCAGATCAAACATGTGGACCAATGTGGATCAAAAACGTGGACCAATGTGGATCAAACATGTGGACCAAAGTGGATCCTGTGGTTTCCTGAACTGAACCTGAGTGACTGCACATGCTGTTTCCCGCTCACCAGCCTCGGTGAGCAGCGGCAGCGACATGTAGGTGTCGGTGAACAGAGACGATCTGGAGGTGAAGTCGTTCTGCTCGTCATCAAACAGCTTAGTGAATGCTCGGACGCTGAGCCTGCAGACAGAAATCAGACTGGATGTGATGTCATGCAGCAACACGTAAACTTTAATCATCTTTAGATCATATTCACATCATATAATGACAGATTTAGCCAGTGCTGTGTCAAGGCTGTCAGGACAGATGGACAGATGTTTGATAGCCTGTCTTTTTTCAGTACCTGTAGGCAGTTTTGGGTACCAGCGGTCCGTCACAGAACAGGTTCTGGTCTCTGCTGCTGGTCTCTGAATCCAGATCTGAGTCTCTGTGGTCACAGGAGCCTCCCAGTGACTCCATCCCTGTCCCCACATTTACCTCAAAGCTGTGGGAGCTGCTGTCAAGGCCCCCAATGCACTCACTGGGGAAGTAACCGGTCTGGTAGGATTTAATGGAGCTGTTGGATTTATAGTCCAGGTAGGACGGCAGTGGGTCCTGCTGCTCCGGCTGTACGTCTTCGAAACCTTCACATATGAAAAGGAAGAGTCAGAAAACCTCAGAGGTCAAAGGTCAAAGATGAAGCTTCATGTATTCATTTCTGAGCTCATTCAAACTTCACAATATCACTATTATTGTTACTATAGGTTTGAACTCCAGGTGTTTCCAGGTGTTGTGTGGTTCTTGTGTAGTTCTACTGCAAAAATATAAGTGTCTCCAGATGGAGCTACTGTATGTGAAGATAAGCACTGAAACAAACAACCTGCAGACCTGTGGCTGCTGCTCATCTCTGCTGCAGCAGCATAACCTGGTACGGAGGTTTAACTGAGCGCCTGCTACATCAGTTACCTTCAGACTCCGTCACCACAACGGTGAAGAACCTGACAGCTCCGTTGACATCACTGAACCAGCTGCAGTTAAACTTGAAGAAGATGGAGGACTTGGTGACCACAGCAGTGCTGTCACTAACCCGGGTACTGAGAGGAGGCACCGGAGGACCTGCAGGAGTCCAATAAGGAAAGACAGGAAAGAGATTAGAGTAAACTCACCGCATGAACATGTGAACCTGTGACCCTGAACCAGAACTAGAACATGTGAACCATACGGTCGATCATGGTGACCACGCTGTCCTGAGCCTCGGCGCTGGTCGTCCGGTCTGAGATGACCTTCACAGAAACGGTGTAGCGTTTGTGGGGCTCCAGATGGGTGATCAGGTAGGAGGTGGAGTCTCGACCAGTGCGTCTAGAGTAGACCAAGATCCGGGAGTCCTGGTGGAGACACTCAATGGTGTAGGAGTCGTAGTCGGCCTCCGGTGGCCCCCAGGAGCAGGAGATGGAGGTGGAGCTCTGAGGGCGACAGTGGAGGCTGTGGACTCGCTCTGGCTCTGCAGCAACAAGATACAAACGATATTTTATATCAATATAGAAAACGTCAACACACACTGAAGAATAACTAGAAAACTATTTTTAACACGTTTGGGTTTTTTTTTATTAAAAGGCTCCCGACATGAACTAAACAGTAAACAGACACAATAACGTGAAACTTTAATAATTAGTTTAGTTAACGATCCAAATGAAAAATAAAAAGTTGGCTTCCTGAACCCGTTTGAACTTTCGAATGAGATGAAGACTTTATTTTGTTAAACTGAAGTGTCGCCACCTACTGGTCCGGATGCTGTTGGTGATGGGTGTGCTGTAGGTCGGCGTGGCCTCGGGCCCTGTGGTCCCGCTGGCAGTGCGTAGGCTGAAGGTGTACAGTCGTCCGGGAAACATTCCTCTCAGGATGCGGCTACCAGAGGTTCGGCTGTGGTATGGGTTGATGACGGACAGCCGGTCTCGAGGAGTCCACTGCAGGTCAAAGTCGTCATAGTCGGAGCCGATGGGGCCACTCCACGTGATCTCCAGGGAGGTGTTGGTGACGCCTCTGAACAGGAAGGAGGTCGCAGGTCCAGGAGCTGAAAAACAAAAATGTTTTTGTGTATTTCATGTTCTCTGCACTGAAATATCATTCGAGAATGATTAATTCACACAAAATTCAACTTGGCATTTTACATCCTTTGTATGTGTCAGAATATTTTCAGTGTTTCTCTCTGTCCAGCAGGGGCCACAAAGTGCTTCTTCCAGGATTTCCAGGATTATTCCTAACTGTGTCTCACCAGTCCTGCCCAGGGTGCTGGCTCTGTTGCTCAGATCTCCGCTCAGACTCAGGACCTCTGCTCGATACAGTCGACCCGGCACCAGGTGTGAGAAGACGAACTGTGTGGCCTTAGGTCCTAGCCGCTGCTCGACCTGCCAAGACCCGTTGGGTTCGTAGAGGGTCAGCAGGTAACCGCTCAGATCACCAGCACCAGCATCCCAGTTCACCCACAGAGCATCAGACCGGTTTCCACTGTGAGCCTTCAGAGACGCCACAGCTGCCGGGACTGAGGAGCAGACACAGGACCAGAAGGTTTTTATCGGTCCAAACTGTGGGAATACTAAAACGACGGTCAGCTGTCTACCCTCATGTTTTAACTTATTTATTATTAATTGTTAAATATTAGCATTCATTAAATCAACCATAAATCTGCCAAGAAGAATCAGACCATTAACCATTAATTAACCTTATAACATAAATACATCTTAGTTAACATTAATCAACACAGACCTTGAGGGAATAAATGAATTCAAGTTAATTAAACCTGACTGTGGATTTGTTGGATTGTGCAGATTTGGTTCATTCAACAGCATCCACTGATGACATCACTATGACATCATGTTCCTCCCCTCCTCCTTGTGACCTGAGTTTACCCTCACAGGCCTCACCTGTCCTGGCCCAGATAGAAGTCTGGTTGCTCTGCTCCCCACTATTGGTCACCACCACCATCCTGTACAGAGCTCCAGGTCGGAGACCCTGGAACGAGCACTGCTGAGTGCTGGACTGGTCTCGCCGTCTCTCCTGCAGCGAGTCGTCACTTTTAAACAGGAAGACCTCGTAACTCTGGAACTCTCCCTCTGGTGGGGACCAGTGGAACGACAGACTGGTGGTGGTGTTGGCTTTGATGGACAGATCAGTGACGGCTGCGGGACCTGGCAACAAGGGGCGGGAGGAAGGCGCAGTTTAACCTCAGAGAGTCACCCGGCTTCTATTAGCTCATATTTCAACTCCTTTTCTGTAAATGTTAAACCAGCAAAACAGTTTAAACAGGAAGTCTTACGTGTCCGAGCCTCTGTGCTGACGCTCACGCTGTGGACCCCCCCTGGTGGTCTGGACCACAACTTGGTACTTCTTTCCCGGGGTGAGAACATCGAACCTGTGCCTGGTGTTTCCGGAGAGCTGAGAGGAGTTCTTACCAGGCCGCCCCGGTCATCGAGAAGCTGCAGGACGTATCCGTCGGAAACTCCCAGAGCCTCTTGCCAGCTGACCTGAAGGCTGCAGGTGGACTGGAGGTCCTCCACCTGGAGACCAGTCACAGTTGACGGCACTGAACACACAAGCACCAGTTAGTATAACGAACAGTAGTACTGTAGTAGTGTGAGAGTCCTAGATGCTGACCTGTGCGTCCGGTGGCCGTGTTGTTGTTCAGCAGGTCTCCGCTGATGGACTGAACCGTCACACTGTACATCTGTCCAGGCTGCAGGGAGCCAAAGGTCACCTCATTGTGGTGTTTGAGGACGGGCCGGACGTCCAGCTGTCTGCTCAGTCTGAACAGAAACACAGAGTACCCGTCCACGTCGCCCGGACCGGGAGTCCAGCTCACCTTCAGACTGGTGCTGTCCCCACTGTTACTGACATGGATGTTCTTCACTTTACTGGGAACTGAGGGAGGAAGAGACGGAGGATGGGTGGACTGTGCTGGATCAAACATCTTTATTACCAAACAAGGAGAAACCTGTCTCCCACGTTTGAAGAACATCTGCAGACAAACATGCAGTTTGGAGATTGATGATTCATGATGATGAGGTGGTTCTGAAGGGCAGATGGACCCCGAACACAACTCAAACCAAAAGTGTACGTTCTTTGTTATGTTTTAAATATTTTTGGTAGCAGTGACTGATGGTTCCAGGCAAACAGAAGCAAGAGTTTTACAAATCTAAGGTCACATAGAACCCATGTAGAACCCATGTAGAACCCATGTACTCATTTCTAACCTGTCCGGCCCTCTATGAACTGGGCCCTCTGGTTGGGTCCACTGAAGGTGGAGACCAGGATCTTGTAGAGGCGTCCAGGTGTGAGTGAGGACAGGACACACTCTCCGACGCCGCTGCCCAGCGTGATCGGAGGAAACACCTTCATATCATTGAACAGCAGCTGCACCTCATAGTGATCCACGTCACCAGGAGCGGCGGACCACGTCACCCGCAGGTCCTCAGTACCACCACCAGCCAGAGCCAGGGAGCGGACCGCCGCTGGGACTGTGGGACAGAAGAGTTAGACTGTCTAAAGAACCGTTTGGGTTCGGACTGGATTGAAAAAGTTCTGGTTTCATTTTCAGGCAACTGATAGATCAGCTCAAAGGTCACTCACAGGTCCGGCCATGGGTGGAGGCACTGGTTTCATATTTCCCACTCCAGGTGCTGACCAGTACCGTGTAGAGGCGGCCCGGTACCAGGCCATTAAACACACATTCATTCTGTGTCTTCAGGACTGTCTTGTTCTGCAGGAACATGTTGTTGTGTTTGATGGACACCTGGTAGAAGTCCAAGTCTCCAGCAGCGTGGCGCCAGTACACCTTCAGGTAGTCGTCACGAGCGGTGTGAGTGGCTGTCGGGTTCTCCACCTTTGATGGTTCTGAGAGAGAAAATAACCACAAACAAATAAAGTTGTTATATATTACATTCTAAAGTTATTATTGATTATTGTAGTTTGACATACGTGTCCTCTCCTGGACGACAGTGTGGTTCTGGTAAATGCCGCTGCGGGAGCTGATGGAGATGTTGTAGAGACGTCCAGACACCAGAGAGTTGAACACACACTCTGAACTGGACTTGTAAACCGTGTGAAGCGTCTTGTCGCCGTCACTCAGGCTCACCAAGTAATTGTCCACCTCACCTGGAGCCGGACGCCACGACACGCTGAGGAAGTCCATCCGACCGTTGTTACTGACCATCACCTCGCCAACTGCAGCTGGGACTGAGGGGGGTCACAGGACAGGGGAGGACACAGGACAGGGGGGTCACAGGACAGGGGAGGACCCAGGACAGGGGGCACACAGGACAGGGGAGGACACAGGACAGGGGGGACACAGGACAGGGGAGGACACAGGACAGGGCAGGACCCAGGACAGGGGAGGACACAGGACAGGGGGCACAGGACAGGGGA
>CM014084.1:218192-245922 GCA_004119915.2 Collichthys lucidus
GGTGGAGTCAGTAGTCAAGTGGTGTCAGTAGTCGGGTGGTGTCAGTAGTCGGGTGGTGTCAGTAGTTGGGTGGTGTCAGTAGTCGGGTGGTGTCAGTAGTCGGGTGGAGTCAGTAGTCGGGTGGTGTCAGTAGTCGGGTGGTGTCAGTAGTCAGGTGGTGTCAGTAGTCGGGTGGAGTCAGTAGTCGGGTGGTGTCAGTAGTCGGGTGGAGTCAGTAGTCAAGTGGTGTCAGTAGTCGGGTGGTGTCAGTAGTTGGGTGGTGTCAGTAGTCAGGTGGTGTCAGTAGTCGGGTGGTGTCAGTAGTCGGGTGGAGTCAGTAGTCGGGTGGTGTCAGTAGTCAGGTGGAGTCCATGGGTCTGGGTCCTCACACTTTGCGAGCCTTCTGTCTGCACACAAGCAGAACAGTGACTCCGACCATCACGGCGATGAGGAAGATGGCAGCACTGACGCCTTCGATGACACCGCTCAGAGGTTCTGCAGGAGAACAAACTACGTCAGACTCCATCAGGTATGTCTGTGCTCCATCACAGGTTAATGAGTGGAGAAGTTAACAAATGAAAAGTTCATTTAAATGTTTCTGATCATTTATGATGCTGCATGAACAGATCAGCAGACTTTCAGGTGGTTCTACTGATCAAATGTGGACCAATGTGGATCAAACATGTGGACCAATGTGGATCAAACATGTGGACCAACGCGGATCAAACATGTGGACCAACGCGGATCAAACATGTGGACCAACGCGGATCAAACATGTGGACCAACGCAGATCAAACATGTGGACCAATGTGGATCAAACATGTGGACCAATGTGGATCAAACATGTGGACCAACGCGGATCAAACACATGGACCAATGTGGATCAAACATGTGGACCAATGTGGATCAAACATGTGGACTAATGTGGATCAAACATGTGGACCAACGCAGATCAAACATGTGGACCCATGTGGATCAAACACATGGACCAACGTGGATCAAACATGTGGACCAACGCAGATCAAACATGTGGACCAACGTGGATCAAACATGTGGACCAACGCGGATCAAACATGTGGACCAACGCGGATCAAACATGTGGACCAACGCGGATCAAACATGTGGACCAACGCGGATCAAACATGTGGACCAACGCAGATCAAACATGTGAACCAATGTGGATCAAACATGTGGACCAACGCGGATCAAACATGTGGACCAACGCGGATCAAACATGTGGACCAACGCGGATCAAACATGTGGACCAACGCAGATCAAACATGTGAACCAATGTGGATCAAACATGTGGACCAACGCAGATCAAACATGTGGACCAACGCAGATCAAACATGTGGACCAATGTGGATCAAACATGTGGACCAACGCGGATCAAACATGTGGACCAACGCGGATCAAACATGTGGACCAACGCAGATCAAACATGTGAACCAATGTGGATCAAACATGTGGACCAACGCAGATCAAACATGTGGACCAACGCAGATCAAACATGTGGACCAATGTGGATCAAACATGTGGACCAACGCAGATCAAACATGTGGACCAATGTGGATCAAACATGTGGACCAAACAGGTGGACCAATGCAGATCAAACATGTGGACCAACGTGGATCAAAAACGTGGACCAATGTGGATCAAACATGTGGACCAATGCAGATCAAACATGTGGACCAATGTGGATCAAACATGTGGACCAATGTGGATCAAACATGTGGACCAATGCAGATCAAACATGTGGACCAACGTGGATCAAACATGTGGACCAATGTGGATCAAACATGTGGACCAATCTGGATCAAACATGTGGACCAAACAGGTGGACCAATGCAGATCAAACATGTGGACCAACGTGGATCAAAAACGTGGGCCAATGTGGATCAAACATGTGGACCAATGCAGATCAAACATGTGGACCAATGTGGATCAAACATGTGGACCAATGCAGATCAAACATGTGGACCAACGTGGATCAAACATGTGGACCAATGTGGATCAAACATGTGGACCAATGTGGATCAAACATGTGGACCAACGCAGATCAAACATGTGGACCAATGTGGATCAAACATGTGGACCAAACAGGTGGACCAATGCAGATCAAACATGTGGACCAACGTGGATCAAAAACGTGGGCCAATGTGGATCAAACATGTGGACCAATGCAGATCAAACATGTGGACCAATGTGGATCAAACATGTGGACCAATGTGGATCAAACATGTGGACCAATGCAGATCAAACATGTGGACCAACATGGATCAAACATGTGGACCAATGTGGATCAAACATGTGGACCAATGTGGATCAAACATGTGGACCAACGCAGATCAAACATGTGGACCAATGTGGATCAAACATGTGGACCAAACAGGTGGACCAATGCAGATCAAACATGTGGACCAACGTGGATCAAAAACGTGGGCCAATGTGGATTAAACATGTGGGCCAATGTGGATCAAACATGTGGACCAACGCAGATCAAACATGTGGACCAAACAGGTGGACCAATGCAGATCAAACATGTGGACCAACGTGGATCAAAACGTGGGCCAATGTGGATCAAACATGTGGACCAAAGTGGATCCTGTGGTTTCCTGAACTGAACCTGAGTGACTGCACATGCTGTTTCCCGCTCACCAGCCTCGGTGAGCAGCGGCAGCGACATGTAGGTGTCGGTGAACAGAGACGATCTGGAGGTGAAGTCGTTCTGCTCGTCATCAAACAGCTTAGTGAATGCTCGGACGCTGAGCCTGCAGACAGAAATCAGACTGGATGTGATGTCATGCAGCAACACGTAAACTTTAATCATCTTTAGATCATATTCACATCATATAATGACAGATTTAGCCAGTGCTGTTTCAAGGCTGTCAGGACAGATGGACAGATGTTTGATAGCCTGTCTTTTTTCAGTACCTGTAAGCAGTTTTAGGTACCAGCGGTCCGTCACAGAACAGGTTCTGGTCTCTGCTGCTGGTCTCTGAATCCAGATCTGAGTCTCTGTGGTCACAGGAGCCTCCCAGTGACTCCATCCCTGTCCCCACATTTACCTCAAAGCTGTGGGAGCTGCTGTCAAGGCCCCCAATGCACTCACTGGGGAAGTAACCGGTCTGGTAGGATTTAATGGAGCTGTTGGATTTATAGTCCAGGTAGGACGGCAGTGGGTCCTGCTGCTCCGGCTGTACGTCTTCGAAACCTTCAGGTCAAAGGTCAAAGATGAAGCTTCATGTATTCATTTCTGAGCTCATTCAAACTTCACAATATCACTATTATTGTTACTATAGGTTTGAACTCCAGGTGTTTCCAGGTGTTGTGTGGTTCTTGTGTAGTTCTACTGCAAAAATATAAGTGTCTCCAGATGGAGCTACTGTATGTGAAGATAAGCACTGAAACAAACAACCTGCAGACCTGTGGCTGCTGCTCATCTCTGCTGCAGCAGCATAACCTGGTACAGAGGTTTAACTGAGCGCCTGCTACATCAGTTACCTTCAGACTCCGTCACCACAACGGTGAAGAACCTGACAGCTCCGTTGACATCACTGAACCAGCTGCAGTTAAACTTGAAGAAGATGGAGGACTTGGTGACCACAGCAGTGCTGTCACTAACCCGGGTACTGAGAGGAGGCACCGGAGGACCTGCAGGAGTCCAATAAGGAAAGACAGGAAAGAGATTAGAGTAAACTCACCGCATGAACATGTGAACCCGTGTGACCCTGAACCAGAACTAGAACATGTGAACCATACGGTCGATCATGGTGACCACGCTGTCCTGAGCCTCGGCGCTGGTCGTCCGGTCTGAGATGACCTTCACAGAAACGGTGTAGCGTTTGTGGGGCTCCAGATGGGTGATCAGGTAGGAGGTGGAGTCTCGACCAGTGCGTCTAGAGTAGACCAAGATCCGGGAGTCCTGGTGGAGACACTCAATGGTGTAGGAGTCGTAGTCGGCCTCCGGTGGCCCCCAGGAGCAGGAGATGGAGGTGGAGCTCTGAGGGCGACAGTGGAGGCTGTGGACTCGCTCTGGCTCTGCAGCAACAAGATACAAACGATATTTTATATCAACATAGAAAACGTCAACACACACTGAAGAATAACTAGAAAACAATTTTTAACACGTTTGTTTTTTTTTTATTAAAAGGCTCCTGACATGAACTAAACAGTAAACAGACACAATAACGTGAAACTTTAATAATTAGTTTAGTTAACGATCCAAATGAAAAATAAAAAGTTGGCTTCCTGAACCCGTTTGAACTTTCGAATGAGATGAAGACTTTATTTTGTTAAACTGAAGTGTCGCCACCTACTGGTCCGGATGCTGTTGGTGATAGGTGTGCTGTAGGTCGGCGTGGCCTCGGGCCCTGTGGTCCCGCTGGCAGTGCGTAGGCTGAAGGTGTACAGTCGTCCGGGAAACATTCCTCTCAGGATGCGGCTACCAGAGGTTCGGCTGTGGTATGGGTTGATGACGGACAGCCGGTCTCGAGGAGTCCACTGCAGGTCAAAGTCGTCATAGTCGGAGCCGATGGGGCCACTCCACGTGATCTCCAGGGAGGTGTTGGTGACGCCTCTGAACAGGAAGGAGGTCGCAGGTCCAGGAGCTGAAAAACAAAAATGTTTTTGTGTATTTCATGTTCTCTGCACTGAAATATCATTCGAGAATGATTAATCCACACAAAATTCAATGTATGTGTCAGAATATTTTCAGTGTTTCTCTCTGTCCAGCAGGGGCCGGACAAAGTGCTTCTTCCAGGATTTCCAGGATTATTCCTAACTGTGTCTCACCAGTCCTGCCCAGGGTGCTGGCTCTGTTGCTCAGATCTCCGCTCAGACTCAGGACCTCTGCTCGATACAGTCGACCCGGCACCAGGTGTGAGAAGACGAACTGTGTGGCCTTAGGTCCTAGCCGCTGCTCGACCTGCCAAGACCCGTTGGGTTCGTAGAGGGTCAGCAGGTAACCGCTCAGATCACCAGCACCAGCATCCCAGTTCACCCACAGAGCATCAGACCGGTTTCCACTGTGAGCCTTCAGAGACGCCACAGCTGCCGGGACTGAGGAGCAGACACAGGACCAGAAGGTTTTTATCGGTCCAAACTGTGGGAATACTAAAACGACGGTCAGCTGTCTACCCTCATGTTTTAACTTATTTATTATTAATTGTTAAATATTAGCATTCATTAAATCAACCATAAATCTGCCAAGAAGAATCAGACCATTAACCATTAATTAACCGTTATTAACATAAATACATCTTAGTTAACATTAATCAACACAGGCCTTGAGGGAATAAATGAATTAAAGTTAATTAAACCTGACTGTGGATTTGTTGGATTGTGCAGATTTGGTTCATTCAACAGCATCCACTGATGACATCACTATGACATCATGTTCCTCCCCTCCTCCTTGTGACCTGAGTTTACCCTCACAGGCCTCACCTGTCCTGGCCCAGATAGAAGTCTGGTTGCTCTGCTCCCCACTATTGGTCACCACCACCATCCTGTACAGAGCTCCAGGTCGGAGACCCTGGAACGAGCACTGCTGAGTGCTGGACTGGTCTCGCCGTCTCTCCTGCAGCGAGTCGTCACTTTTAAACAGGAAGACCTCGTAACTCTGGAACTCTCCCTCTGGTGGGGACCAGTGGAACGACAGACTGGTGGTGGTGTTGGCTTTGATGGACAGATCAGTGACGGCTGCGGGACCTGGCAACAAGGGGCGGGAGGAAGGCGCAGTTTAACCTCAGAGAGTCACCCGGCTTCTATTAGCTCATATTTCAACTCCTTTTCTGTAAATGTTAAACCAGCAAAACAGTTTAAACAGGAAGTCTTACGTGTCCGAGCCTCTGTGCTGACGCTCACGCTGTGGACCCCCCCACTGGTGGTCTGGACCACAACTTGGTACTTCTTTCCCGGGGTGAGAACATCGAACCTGTGCCTGGTGTTTCCGGAGAGCTGAGAGGAGTTCTTCACCAGGCCGCCCCGGTCATCGAGAAGCTGCAGGACGTATCCGTCGGAAACTCCCAGAGCCTCTTGCCAGCTGACCTGAAGGCTGCAGGTGGACTGGAGGTCCTCCACCTGGAGACCAGTCACAGTTGACGGCACTGAACACACAAGCACCAGTTAGTATAACGAACAGTAGTACTGTAGTAGTGTGAGAGTCCTAGATGCTGACCTGTGCGTCCGGTGGCCGTGTTGTTGTTCAGCAGGTCTCCGCTGATGGACTGAACCGTCACACTGTACATCTGTCCAGGCTGCAGGGAGCCAAAGGTCACCTCATTGTGGTGTTTGAGGACGGGCCGGACGTCCAGCTGTCTGCTCAGTCTGAACAGAAACACAGAGTACCCGTCCACGTCGCCCGGACCGGGAGTCCAGCTCACCTTCAGACTGGTGCTGTCCCCACTGTTACTGACATGGATGTTCTTCACTTTACTGGGAACTGAGGGAGGAAGAGACGAGAGGATGGGTGGACTGTGCTGGATCAAACATCTTTATTACCGAAACAAGGAGAAACCTGTCTTCCACGTTTGAAGAACATCTGCAGACAAACATGCAGTTTGGAGATTCATGATGATGAGGTGGTTCTGAAGGGCAGATGGACCCAGAACACAACTCAAACCAAAAGTGTACGTTCTTTGTTATGTTTTAAATATTTTTGGTAGCAGTGACTGATGGTTCCAGGCAAACAGAAGCAAGAGTTTTACAAATCTAAGGTCACATAGAACCCATGTAGAACCCATGTACTCATTTCTAACCTGTCCGGCCCTCTATGAACTGGGCCCTCTGGTTGGGTCCACTGAAGGTGGAGACCAGGATCTTGTAGAGGCGTCCAGGTGTGAGTGAGGACAGGACACACTCTCCGACGCCGCTGCCCAGCGTGATCGGAGGAAACACCTTCATGTCATTGAACAGCAGCTGCACCTCATAGTGATCCACGTCACCAGGAGCGGCGGACCACGTCACCCGCAGGTCCTCAGTACCACCACCAGCCAGAGCCAGGGAGCGGACCGCCGCTGGGACTGTGGGACAGAAGAGTTAGACTGTCTAAAGAACCGTTTGGGTTCGGACTGGATTGAAAAAGTTCTGGTTTCATTTTCAGGCAACTGATAGATCAGCTCAAAGGTCACTCACAGGTCCGGCCATGGGTGGAGGCACTGGTTTCATATTTCCCACTCCAGGTGCTGACCAGTACCGTGTAGAGGCGGCCCGGTACCAGGCCATTAAACACACATTCATTCTGTGTCTTCAGGACTGTCTTGTTCTGCAGGAACATGTTGTTGTGTTTGATGGACACCTGGTAGAAGTCCAAGTCTCCAGCAGCGTGGCGCCAGTACACCTTCAGGTAGTCGTCACGAGCGGCGTGAGTGGCTGTCGGGTTCTCCACCTTTGATGGTTCTGAGAGAGAAAATAACCACAAATAAATAAAGTTGTTATATATTACATTCTAAAGTTATTATTGATTATTGTAGTTTGACATACGTGTCCTCTCCTGGACGACAGTGTGGTTCTGGTAGATGCCGCTGCGGGAGCTGATGGAGATGTTGTAGAGACGTCCAGACACCAGAGAGTTGAACACACACTCTGAACTGGACTTGTAAACCGTGTGAAGCGTCTTGTCGCCGTCACTCAGGCTCACCAAGTAATTGTCCACCTCACCTGGAGCCGGACGCCACGACACGCTGAGGAAGTCCATCCGACCGTTGTTACTGACCATCACCTCGCCAACTGCAGCTGGGACTGAGGGGGGTCACAGGACAGGGGAGGACCCAGGACAGGGGAGGACACAGGACAGGGGGGTCACAGGACAGGGGAGGACCCAGGACAGGGGGCACACAGGACAGGGGAGGACACAGGATAGGGGGGGACACAGGACAGGGGAGGACACAGGACAGGGGGGACACAGGACAGGGGAGGACACAGGACAGGGGGGGGACACAGGACAGGGGAGGACACAGGACAGGGGGGGCACAGGACAGGGGAGGACACAGGACAGGGGAGGACACAGGACAGGGGAGGACACAGGACAGGGGGGGCACAGGACAGGGGAGGACACAGGACAGGGGAGGACACAGGACAGGGAAGGACACAGGACAGGGGGGGACCCAGGACAGGGGGCACACAGGACAGGGGAGGACACAGGAAAGGGGGGGACACAGGACAGGGGAGGACACAGGACAGGGGGGACACAGGACAGGGGAGGACACAGGACAGGGGAGGACACAGGATAGGGGCGGACACAGGACAGGGGAGGACACAGGATAGGGGCGGACACAGGACAGGGGGGTCACAGGACAGGGAAGGGCACAGGATAGGGGAGGACACAGGACAGGGGAGGACACAGGATAGGGGCGGACACAGGACAGGGGGGTCACAGGACAGGGGGGGACGCAGGACAGGGGAGGACACAGGACAGGGGAGGACACAGGACAGGGGAGGACACAGGATAGGGGGGGTCACAGGACAGGGGAGGACACAGGACAGGGGGGGACGCAGGGCAGGGGGGGACGCAGAACGGGGGGGACACAGGACAGGGGGGGACACAGAACAGGGGAGGACACAGGACAGGGGGGTCACAGGACAGGGGGGTCACAGGACAGGGGGGGGTCACAGGACAGGGGAGGACACAGGACAGGGGAGGACACAGGACAGGGGAGGACACAGGACAGGTCAGGCAGGTTAGAACTGGCTTCTAAACCCAGTCCAGACTTCATAGTCTGTTCACTTCCTGTTTTAACAGTGACTTCCTGAAGAGTTTTCAGTTGACAGGACTCGTCTGCTCACCTGTCTGAAAAACCTTCATAGTTTAAATCTGCAGTTTTTATTTGAAATACTTTCTTATTTATCAAAGAGGCTCATTCACTTCCTCCTTCAGACAGGAAGTCTGTCACAGACCTTCAGGTTGTTGTTGCCACTTCCTGAAAATTCCTGCTCTTCAGTAACATCCTGAACACACACACACACACACACACACACACACACACACACACACACACACACACACACACACACACGTTGGTGTAGTGATTCAGTTTATGAACACACACTCTCGCTCTCCTCAAATCCTGAAAGACTGAACCTGAAGTGAAACACTAGATATGTGTGTGTGTGTGTGTGTGTGTGTGTGTGTACCATGTAGTTTATATATGAATAAATATTACCGGTGCGTCCCTCTGCGACCGTCTGCCTAGAGGTCTGTCCGGCTCTGATGGTGGTTAACACCACCTTGTACAGCGCTCCGGGTCTCAGAGCGTGGAAGCTGATGTTGGTGGCGTCGGCTTCCACGCTCTGGTTCTTGATAACACTGCTGTCGTGGACCAGCAGGACCCGGTATGAGTCCAGATCTCCAGAGGCTCGCTCCCACTCAGCCTGCAGGCTGTCGACGGTGCCGAAGTTAGAGACCTGCAGCCTGGAGACTTGAGCTGGAGCTGAGAAAAACCACCTGACATTCAGAACCCAAGTTCATCTTTAAACTGACTAAAACTTTTTATCTATATCTGTTTATCTATAACTTCAAGTAACCATTTGAACTGTTATGTATGCATTGCTTTTAGTTAGTTTCACAACATACATCAAACTATTTATAAACTATCTCAAACTGTTTATTTATTCCTCAAATCTATGTAAATAAGTAAGTAAATAAATAAATCCTACTGGTCCGTGCAGTCACAGAGGCGGAGCTCGTCAGGTTGCCACTGTTGGTTGTCACGGTGACGGTGTACAGACGTCCTGAGGTGAGGATGTTGAAGGTGCACTCTCTGGCTTCCCATGAAAGGACCCGCTGAGACACAACGGTGGCAGGGTCCGCCTGTCTGAGGGCCACAGTGAAGCCATCCCATTCACCAATGGGCCAGTGCCACAGGACACTCAGAGTGGTTTCATTAGCATGGCGGATGAGCAGCCGCTGCACAGGACGCGGCGCTGGAGGCCGAACACACCAGAAACATTTTTATTACAAACTCAAATTTTCATTGAAACTATTCATATTTTTTTTTCTTTACTTTGGCAGCATGAGAACAAAACAAAAGTCTAAATGTTTACTGACCCAGGCGTCCGTGGCAGTGCGCTGTGTTACCCAGAACGCCGCTGTGAACTGTGACCTCTGCCATGTAGAGTCGTCCCGGCACCAGAGCGAGGCCGGAGAACGTGTGCTGGGTGCTCAGTTTACCAATGGTTCGGTTCACCAGAACCACTGAAGCGTTCCTTAGCACGACGCTGTAGTTCTCCCAGTGGCCTCTGGGGGGCGACCAGCTGACCCTCAGAACCTCAGCATCACTGAGAGGCGTCATGGCAAGAGCCGAGACCCGATCAGGAACTGAAACATATCAATCAGATCAGAGCAGAGTACTGAGAGGAACCTGAAATATTTGTGTTAAACTGGACAGGTACCGGTCCGTGCACTGGTCCCGGTCTCCGAGCTCTGTCCTGCTGCTGTGGTCCGGACAGTCAGCTGATAGCTCAGTCCAGGGGTCAGACCCTCAAAGGAAACCTGGGTGATGTTGGGAGGCAGGTGATACTCCTGGGGGGTCGACCCCAGAGCTGAGAGGGTCACCAGGTAGACATCCAAGCCCCCTTCAGGCGACATCCAGGAGGCCTGCAGACGGTCTGAGCTACCGTTGTTCTCCAGCCTGAGACCTGATACCGGTGCTGGGACTGAAGGGGGGACAGATCATACAAACCTTTGTTCATCAGCTGTTTTTGACTCTGAACCAGAACTAGAACTAAAAAAGACTGGAAGATTCTGGTTCTGGAAATGTCCCATAATACCTGTGACAGCCTGTTTGGAGGCGGAGCTCTGCAGGCCAACGGCCTCAGTTATCACGGTGATAGTGTACAGGGTTCCGGGCCGCAGGCCGTCCAGCCACGTAGAGGTCACAGTGTTCTGCAGTGTGACGTTCTTCAACAGAACCCCATCCAGATCTGTCAGCAGAACCTTGAACTGCTCAGTTCTGCCTGGACCAACCTGCCAGGTAACACGGAGGCTGTCTGACGACAATGACGTCACCTGGAGACCACGGACCAACGACGGAGCTGCAAGACAGGCAAAATGTGTGTCTGCAACTTTACACAGATTTAGAGCAGAAGTCAGCAGATCCACGTGGATCAGTGTAAGATCTATGTGAAAGGAGACACAAGTGGTCTGTGGGTGTGCAGGTCTCACCTGTAGTGGCAAAGGTGTGGACAGGTGGAGCACTCTTGTTCCCAGCTGAAGCCACCACACTGACTGTGTACCGTGTACCAGGGACCAGTGAGCTGAAACCAGACTGGGGGGCAGCAGAGCCCATGATTCTGGTCTTGCGGGTGGATCCGGAGCTGCTGTCCTCCAGAGTAAGGTCGTACCAGTCCACATGACCGGCAGAGCGGGACCAGAACACACGCAGGCCCGAAGTCCCATCGCGGACGTCAGACTGGATTTTATACTGAGCCTGAACCTCGTCCAGCTCAACGTGCAGGAGAGCCGGACCAACTGGGTCTGAGACAAGACAAGAAATGTGTAGAGTTGTCATCAAGAACCAGAAGTGTGTGTGTGTGTGTGTGTACTTCCTGTGTTTGTGTCGTGGCCACTGATGTTTGACCTTGATAAGGTTGTTCCAGCTGCTTAAAGAACAAAGTGTTCTCGTGGAGCCGGCGTGAGTTTGAGTCCGGACAGGAAACGGGGAAAAAAAAAGATGGGTGTGGCAGGAAGTAGAGGACGACCCCCCCTGAACTCTGCTCAGTGTTAATAACGTTTCCTCCCACAGGAGACTTCACTGCTTCCTGTCGGCGGCTCCAGGGATGACATGACTTTGACATGAAGCTGCTCGCCGTAGGTTTATAGAGCTGTGACCATTTATGAGTCAATTAAAAACAACCTTGAAACAATGTGAGGAGGGAAGTGAGGGTTCTGGTTCTAGAAACAAACCCTTCAGATGGGTTGAAGACCATTGTTCTGTGTAGTGAACTGATGGTTCTACAGACCGACAGGCTACTCAGACCAGAATCAAGGAAGGTATCAAACAGAGCAAAACCTTTTGGAACCCTATAGAACATTTCATCATCATCTATTAATGACACCAGAAGGTCAGGTGACGCCTGATCTGCACCTTGTTGTTGAAGCTGAGCTGTGAAAGCCTCAGTGGTTAACGTTGTGAAGTGCTAACCGTTTGGTTACTTCTTGGTTTTTGGAATAAAAAGGTTCGTTAGGAGGTTTTGTCACGTCATTCAGAAGCTGCATATGACCCTGAACATCTCACCTGTGCGCACTGACACATTGTTCCTCTCTCCATCTTTCAAGGAAATCACTATTAGGCTGTACAAGGTCCCAGGTTCCAGACCCAGGATCTGACAGACAAAGGCGTTGCTGGACTCTCCGTCAGTGTCGCAGTCAGCCCACCTGTCGTCATCTGTGAAAGCGGTGAAGTTACAGGAGAGTCCGGCGGTGCTGAACTTCACCACGACACAATCTGTGTGGGTCAGGACCCCCGTGAAGTTTACAGAGCAGCGGGAAACCTTGGTAGACTGGACCTGAAACAGGAAACAACATCACACCAGGTGAGAAGCGAGAACCATTTCAAACCGGCCCCCCCTGCAATCTGTCAGGTTCTGGTTAGGAGATGGTTGCGTTGATGTTCAGCATGAAACCACTGCACGTCGGAAACAAAGAGCGTATCGAAGCAGGCAGTGCTAAAAATATGATGGAGCAGTAAGAGCTGAGCTGATCCTCGTGACTGTTCCTTAAATCTTTAATCAGTTCATGTATTTTAATAATAATCTTTAATGACTCCACAGTGACATCACCTGAAAATAATAATACATTAATTACATATTAAATCATCCTGTCAAAGTGAGTTTGAGTTTTTCTGTTTTGAATCTGCAGAAACTGTTAACAGGTCAATTTACCTTCAGAATTATCAGTAATGGTTCCTCCATTAACAAACTGAAGAGCCTCATTGATCAGTGTCAGCGGACACTAATATGGATTGATCGGTTGATAACGGTTGATAACGGTTGATAATGGTTGATAATGGTTGATAATGGTTGATCATGGTTGATAATGGTTGATCATGGTTGATAATGGTTAATAACGGTTAATAAGGGTTGATCATGGTTGATCATGGTTGATAATGGTTGATCATGGTTGATAATGGTTGATAATGGTTGATCATGGTTGATAATGGTTGATAACGGTTGATAACGGTTGATAACGGTTGATAACGGTTGATAACGGTTGATCATGGTTGATCATGGTTGATAATGGTTGATAACGGTTGATAACGGTTGATAACGGTTGATAACGGTTGATAACGGTTAATAACGGTTGATCATGGTTGATCATGGTTGGTAATGGTTGATAATGGTTGATAATGGTTGATAATGGTTGATCATGGTTGATCACGGTTGATAACGGTTGATAACGGTTGATAACGGTTGATAACGGTTGATAACGGTTGATCATGGTTGATAACGGTTGATAACGGTTGATAACGGTTGATCATGGTTGATCATGGTTGATAACGGTTGATAACGGTTGATAACGGTTGATAACGGTTGATCATGGTTGATCATGGTTGGTAATGGTTGATAATGGTTGATAATGGTTGATAATGGTTGATCATGGTTGATCACGGTTGATAACGGTTGATCACGGTTGATCACGGTTGATCACGGTTGATAACGGTTGATCATGGTTGGTAATGGTTGGTAATGGTTGATAATGGTTGGTAATGGTTGATAATGGTTGATAATGGTTGATAATGGTTGATCATGGTTGATCATGGTTGATAATGGTTGATAATGGTTGATAATGGTTGATAATGGTTGATCATGGTTGATCATGGTTGACCATGGTTGACAATGGTTGACAATGGTTGACAATGGTTGATCATGGTTGATAACGGTTGATAACGGTTGATAACGGTTGATAACGGTTGATAACGGTTGATCATGGTTGATAATGGTAAATAATGGTTAATAATGGTTGATAATGGTTGATCATGGTTGATCATGGTTGATCATGGTTGATCATGGTTGATCATGGTTGATAATGGTTGATCATGGTTGATAATGGTTAATAATGGTTGATAATGGTTGATAATGGTTGGTAATGGTTAATAATGGTAATAATGGTTGATAATGGTTGATCATGGTTGATAATGGTTGATAATGGTTGATCATGGTTGATAATGGTTGATAATGGTTGATCATGGTTGATAATGGTTGATCATGGTTGATAATGGTTGGTAATGGTTAATAATGGTAATAATGGTTGATAACGGTTGATCATGGTTGATAATGGTTGATAATGGTTGATCATGGTTAATCATGGTTGATCATGGTTGATAATGGTTGATAATGGTTGATCATGGTTGATAACGGTTGATAACGGCATCTCAGATCTGTTCCTGCAGGCTTTCTCACGTTTTCCCTCAAATTCTACCCCGAGAGAGTCTGAATCCTCCAATCCAGAGCCGGGTCCTTGAACTCACCTCGTTCAGGCTCCAGATTAAAGCGAGTATGGAACATGTGATGCGTAGGAACATGGCGGCCTCCGGTCCAAGTCTGTCAGTTCAGTCAAAGACACGTGGTTGAATCTGGGATGAGCTGACATACCGAGGAAGTCGAGGTAGACAAACTGCTCTGAGCGATTGGTACACTGCGCATAAAACTGTCTCCAGACGAGACTCCATCTTCATCTTCATCCCCATCTTCATCTTCATCCTCATCCTCATCTCGGCTGTCTTTCTCTGTCACGTCCCGGACTCTTTTCCCTTGGATGACGCATTGATCATCAAACTTTCACTGCTGCGAGCAGAGGCAGGCCGGCTCTCTGCAGACCAACACCCCACCCTGCTTTCCTTCCTGCCTGCCTCGGACTCTCTCTGCGACCTTTCGCATCAAACTGAGCTCCGTCTGTCACAACCAACCATTGTTGTGGCTGATAAGAGTTATCCAATCAGGAAGCAGCCTCAGTCCAGAAACAGGCACTAATAATAGAAGAGTTCACGTTTGGAGAGAGAAACTTTGAGTTTCATCCGTTGGATCAGCAAACATGTGAAAGTATGATACTTATGAGACACTGACGGATGACTTCAACTTCTGATCCCACCTGAACATCTGAAACCTCCCACCAAGGATGGTTTGTACTGCAGCTGCAACCACTAACCCATCAAACCAGATTCAAATAAGATTTTGTTTGTATAGCCCAAAGTCACAAAGTACATTTGCCTCGGTGGATGATTGATTTATGATTAGCATTAATAAGAATTCACTGGTTTCAGCTGTTAAACTGAACCTGTTTAGTTTTCCACCTTCGGTTCCACATCAACCTCTCTTCTTAGCTTCCTGCGTCAATGTTCTCTGAGGCTGCTGTGCCCAGTTACATGGCTGCTCGTTGTGTGTTTTTAATCAATGTCATCAGTGATGAATGGCTTTCTCGTTCGTTTGCTTGTCATCTGAGTGCTGCTGGTTGTTTCTCTCCTGCTGAGCGGAGATCCAACACGACGTCTTTTCAGTAGATCAGATGAAAATCTCATTGTTATTTTGTACAAGCAGCCAAGACAAAGTAATGTGTCGCTGTTCAACACACATGAACAAAAGCATTGCCTGCAGAGATCATCGCTGAAGTCTGAAGTGTATAATTCAGAGTTCAGAGGTCACCATGTCTCCGCTCCAACCTCCTTTAAAGTCTTTGTGTTTTATTTGATATTCTGATAGGAACTCTACATATGTTAAACTAAGATGCTCTCAGAGGATTTTCTGTTAGTGTTATATAATAATATTATTATTATTATTATATATATAGTGTTATATTTACACCTTTTAAATACAATAACACAGAGTTCATGTCTAAGGTGAAATGAAGTGTCTAGTGTCATCCAGTTAGTGATGAGAAGTCTTAACTTTTAACTCCAAGAAGAGTCAAATGAGGTCTGTGCTCCTATACAGACACAATAAAGTGAGCGTGTTAATCTGGCTGATCACTCTCACAAACCTCACTAGAACCTCACATAGGTGGAACAATCCATGAAATAGGAACTTAAAGTATTGTACCGGAACATACTAACATGCTGATGGTTTACCATGGTATCAGACTTATCTTAAGTACCATCAGCTCAGCAGTCAATGAGGTTTCATTCAGGGTTCAGGTGTTCTGTGTTACTGCTGTGATGGTTCATGAAATATAAATGTAAGACGAAACAAATGTAATACTTACAGGTGTGGTGGAGGTCAATCCTGAAGCTGTGGTTTGAAGTGTGTTTGGAGGAGGAGCTGTGGTTGTTCTGGTTGTTGTTGTAGCTGCAGGTGTTGTCGGAGTGGTGCTGATGGTGGTTGTAATGGTTGTAGTTGGAGTCAGGGTGGTCTTGATGACTGTGGTCAACATGGCGTCAGTTGTGGTGATTACCGGGGTGGTTGTGGGTTTGGTTGTAGGTGTTGTGGTTGCCGGGGTGGTTGTGGGTTTGGTTGTAGGTGTTGTGGTTACCGGGGTGGTTGTGGGTTTGGTTGTAGGTGTTGTGGTTACCGGGGTGGTTGTGGGTTTGGTTGAAGGTGTTGTGGTTACCAGGGTGGTTGTGGGTTTGGTTGTAGGTGTTGTGGTTGCCGGGGTGGTTGTGGGTTTGGTTGTAGGTGTTGTGGTTACCGGGGTGGTTGTGGGTTTGGTTGTAGGTGTTGTGGTTACCGGGGTGGTTGTGGGTTTGGTTGTAGGTGTTGTGGTTACCGGGGTGGTTGTGGGTTTGGTTGAAGGTGTTGTGGTTACCAGGGTGGTTGTGGGTTTGGTTGTAGGTGTTGTGGTTGTGGTTACCGGGGTGGTTGTGGGTTTGGTTGTAGGAGTTGTGGTTGTGGGGGTGGTTGTGGGTTTAGTTGTAGGTGTTGTGGTTGTGGTTACCGGGGTGGTTGTGGGTTTGGTTGTGGTTGCGGGTTTGGTTGTAGGAGTTGTGGTTGTGGTTACCGGGGTGGTTGTGGGTTTGGTTGTAGGTGTTGTGGTTACCGGGGTGGTTGTGGGTTTGGTTGTAGGTGTTGTGGTTACTGGGGTGTTTGTGGGTTTGGTTGTAGGAGTTGTGGTTGTGGTTGCTGGGAGAGTTTTGGGTTTGGTTGTAGATGTGGTTGTAATCGTTGTGGTTGTGGGGGTGGTTGTGGGTTTGGTTGTAGGTGTTGTGGTTACCGGGGTGGTTGTGGGTTTGGTTGTAGGAGTTGTGGCTGTGGTTGCCGGGAGAGTTTTGGGTTTGGTTGTAGATGTGGTTGTAATCGTTGTGGTTGTGGGGGTGGTAGTGGGTTTGTTGTTAGCTGTTGTTCTTGGACTCATAGGTGGTGCTGTTGGACTTGTGTTGGGGATCCCTCCTGTCGACACCACAGTAAGCGGAACATCTTCAGTTGACTGATGAACTGTTGAGTCCAGCACTGAGGAACTGTTGGGGAAGTTTGGGAAGTCAAAAGCCGGATGCGACGGGTCGACGGTGGATCTGTCTCCGTGACTGATGTAGATGTCATACCTGCTGTTGAAGGCACATGAGTCAGAGGTGCTGGTGTTGTTATGGAGGATGCAGGTGACAGGTAATATCATTGTAGACTGAATGTGTAACAGCAGACTCTGTGTCAGAAACAGCAGATACACCAACAGTGATGTCAGAGGCGGCATCAGAGATGACAGAAGTGAAATCAGTCGAGTCCGTCATGTGTGACTTTGAAGAAACTGTAGAGGAAGCCAGGGCCACAGCTGCAGATCCAGCTGACATGGTGGACTCTCTGTGATCTGATGTCTCGGCTTCAGTCCTGAGGGTGCTGAAGGGTTCTGGGTGGTTTGTTGATGAACTCTCTGAAACTTTCATGGATCGGTCAGTCATGAGCACAGATGAACTTGAGGAGATTATTTGGCTGCTGTTCAAAGCTGACAGCTCTGTGGCTGAAGTAGAAACGTCAGCATCAGTTGTTGCTGACCTCCTGGTTCGAGGTTTGGTGATGTCATTCACATACGCTGAGGTTCCATTCATTGGTGAAGCGTGGACCTCCAGTGTGGTGAGTTGTCTGGTGGTTCGCTGGATTTTGACTGTGTTTGATAACTCTTCATGAGTGACAGTCATGGTGGGACTTCTGATGGTGTTGAAGGTGCTGGAGAGTCCCAGTGGTTTATGTGTGGATGAATAAAAGCTCGTGGAGAGAGGAGCTGCGTCTGAGAAATGAGAAGAAGAATAAAAACAAAAGTGACAACATGTTTTCTGATCCCTGACACACAAACTCCACCTACGCACATTTTATCATCTAGACACTCGTATTGTTCTGTTGACCGTGAAAATGGATGTAGTCTCTGTAACTAAAACCTGGACTTGTAGTCTCTGTGACTCAGCTGCAGTTCATCACAGAGTCACCAATTAACCTATTAATAAGGCAGTCAGCATGGTGGGGCCATGGTTAGAACTGTCACCTCGCAGCAGGAGGATTACGGGTTTGAACCCAGCAGTCTGGGTTCTTAACATGTGGAGTTTGCATGTTCTCTCTGTCTCTGCATGGGTTCCCTCTGAGTTCTCCAGCAACCTGCCAGAGACATGCAGAGAACACTCTGTACACTTCTAACGGACGAGTTCAGATTTCCAAAGTACCTGAACACAGAAGTGGTCAAAGGTCAGAAGTGAAAAGTGTCGATGTGTTTCGTCTCTGAGATGTTGGCTGAGACTCTGACAGGAAGTGCACTGCTGACGTCTGTCCTGTTGGACTCAGCGAACCAACAAACAGCAGCAACAATGAGGAGGAAGTCTGTATCCGAGAGCCATCCTGACATGAACACCACCGGTACACTTCCTGTTCACAGAGCCCACGAGCGTCACAATCTTAAGTAGCATGTTAGCATGCTAACAATTTCACCAAACACACCGTTGAGGATAATGGGTCATTTGTTTTCAATGGGAAGAAGCTAAAGCTGGAAAATCTACATGCAGATTACATAACACATAACATCCAGGCTCAGCTCCGCAGTTCAAAATCACAGTATCTTCCTCTGCGAAGTGAAGCCAACACAGGAAGTAACACAACCTGCAGTTCCTCTAACGTCCACCTGAGGCTGGCTCCAGCAGTGAGTCAGTCTCCATAAGTCCCCATGTTTCACAGCAGAAATAAACATGTTTACAGCCTGGTACAAAAAACAGTTTTGGTCTCTGTAGCTAATTTCCCCGTTCATGACAACTGTACTGAGGGTGAATTTATATACAACTCACCTGTTCACATTATATTAAGGCTTAAAGTTATGCAGGATTAAGGGCGTGGACACTTTGACTGACAGGTGTCTGGTTTTTGTAACTAGGCTTCATTTAGCCCATCTCAGCTCCACCCCCGCTCCACCTCTGACTGGTGGAGGGAGGACAGCAGCACCTTTAAGGGTTCTTTAAATAACCTCTCGATAAAAGGTTCCTGTGGAACTAAACATGGTTCTCCTTTGGCATCACTCTAAAGAACCACGTCTGATTCCGGTTAGCACCTTTTCTAAGATCAGTGTTGATTAATCTGGAGTCAGACATTTCGTCATTATGTTTCATCATTAAACTGTAACATATGAAGGAGTGTGACGTCACAGGTGACCATGGTCCACTTTCCTCTCACCTGTTTCAGGGCATAGTGACGTCATCAGCTGATTCCCTCCAGAGTCTTCATCATACTTTCTCCATTCTGACACCTGAATGTTTCCTCCAATCACCACGCGTAACCCCTGTTTTTTCAGGTACATGTGTGTCTCAGCCAATCCAAACACTCCGTTCTTGTTGTCACAGCTCCACGCCGGAGCACTGCTACAGTCGCTGAGTTTGGCGAGGCGGGCGTGGAGTGGAAGGCGTGGGCTGGGGTCCGCCCAGAGACACCGTGAGGACAGAGTGTGGATCAGCCGGGCGCCACCCAGCCACTCCCACTGATGGGCAGGGCTGCTGACATCACAGCGTCCCAGGATGACGCTTTGACCTTGGCTTAACAGACACAACCTCCTCGGTGTCAACATGATGAGGAACCCGGCTGATGAGACACAACGATAAGTCAGTGATTCAGTTTTCAGAATTTAGAAATGATAAAAACAGAACATTCTCCAGACAGAAAGACAAACAGAGGCTCTGTGAAGAGAGAATAAATGTCAGACTGTTATCCCACCGTGTGAGTCTAAATGTGAAAACATTCAAATTTCTGTTCTGCGTTGTAATGAGACGATGCCTAACTTGCAAACTTAATTTGTTTCTGATCACGTTTTACACAGCAGAGCGACTTCCATGGAAACAGTTTTTATAACTTTTTACAGATACATGTTTTTCACAGGTCAAAGGATAGTCTTATAAGACTAGCTAACAGGATATAAAGCTGTTCAAACAAGCATAACTTCAACAAACAAACATTAGCAACCATCAACAAACAAACATTAGCAACCATCAACAAACAAACATTAGCAACCATCAACAAACAAACATTAGCAACTATCAACAAACAAACATTAACAACCATCAACAAACAAACATTAGCAACCATCAACAAACAAACATTAGCAACTATCAACAAACAAACATTAACAACCATCAACAAACAAACATTAACAACCATCAACAAACAAACATTAACAACCACCAACAAACAAACATTAACAACCATCAACAAACAAACATTAACAACCATCAACAAACAAACATTAACAACCATCAACAAACAAACATTAACAACCACCAACAAACAAACATTAGCAACCACCAACAAACAAACATTAGCAACCATCAACAAACAAACATTAGCAACCATCAACAAACAAACATTAACAACCACCAACAAACAAACATTAACAACCATCAACAAACAAACATTAACAACCATCAACAAACAAACATTAACAACCATCAACAAACAAACATTAACAACTAACAAACAAACAAACAACCATCAACAAACAAACATTAACAACCACCAACAAAAAACATTAGCAACCACCATCAAACAAAAAGCAAACCATCAACAAACAAACATAACAACCATCACAAACAAACAAACAACATCAACAAACAACCATGAACAAACAAACAACAACCATCACAAACAACAAACAACAACAAACAAACAAACAACACCAAACAAACAAACATTAACAACATCAACAAACAACCATGAACAAACAAACATTAACAACCATCAACAAACAAACATTAGCAACCATCAACAAACAAACATTAACAACCATCAACAAACAAACATTAACAACATCAACAAACAAACATTAACAACCATCAACAAACAAATATTAGCAACCATCAACAAACAAACATTAGCAACCATCAACAACAAACAACAACATGAACAAACAAACATTAACAACCATCAACAAACAAACATTAGCAACCATCAACAAACAAACATTAGCAACCATCAACAAACAAACATTAACAACCATCAACAAACAAACATTAACAACCATCAACAAACAAACATTAGCAACCATCAACAAACAAACATTAACAACCATCAACAAACAAACATTAACAACCATCAACAAACAAACATTAACAACCATCAACAAACAAACATTAACAACCATCAACAAACAAACATTAACAACCATCAACAAACAAACATTAGCAACCATCAACAAACAAACATTAGAAACCATCAACAAACAAACATTAACAACCATCAACAAACAAATATTAGCAACCATCAACTAACAAACATTAACAACCATCAACAAACAAAAAAACAACCACAAACAAACAAACAACAACCACAACAAACAAATTAACAACCATCAACAAACAAACATTAACAACCATCAACAAACAAACATTAACAACCATCAACAAACAAACATTAACAACCATCAACAAACAAATATTAGCAACCATCAACTAACAAACATTAACAACCATCAACAAACAAACATTAACAACCATCAACAAACAAACATTAACAACCATCAACAAACAAACATTAACAACCATCAACAAACAAATATTAGCAACCATCAACAAACAAACATTAGCAACCATCAACAAACAAACATTAGCAACCATCAACAAACAAACATTAACAACCATCAACAAACATTCACAGCAGAAAAAAACAATATTTTAACATGAAGTACTTTAACATGAAGTATTTTAACATGAAGTACTTTTACTTCACATAAATTCAGCAGCTGTGTCTGAGTCTGAAGTTACCCCCGACTTTCCTGAACTTCTTCATTTGTATGTTTGCGAGATGAACATATCTGACAGAGTTTGATACCACAAACACAGAAAACGTAAGAACATGGATGAAGTCTTTATACGCAGTAATATTGCAATACTTACACACGCAGCTGAACCTCACAAGTATAAAGAAAAGCAGAATCAGGGCATCCATGTTTCGTGCGTGTCGTCCAGCTTCAGATGAGCAGAATGGACGGGCTGAAGGGAAGTGAGTGTTTGTGGGGAGGAAAAAGTCAGCGAGCAGCGCTTCCTTCAATTCAATTGTTGTAGAGCTCTGAGAGTGAAGGAGTCCTCGCTTGTCGGAAATGCCAGAGTACATCATCAGACTCCGTGTTCTAATAAACCTGAAGAGAAAGAAAACATCCAGGAGGTGCAAACAGCTCACACGAACAATAACAACATACCGACAATAATCATGATGATGTGAAATGAGCAAAGCTGATTCTCTGTTCGTAACCAAAGTCTGTTTATTCATCCTCATGAAGTTATATTAGTTATCAGTCAGTGAGATAAAAACATTTTGATATTCTAAAGGAATAAACAGTCAATGACACTACACAGTACATAATGATGAAGTGTCTCCTCAAGGTTTAACTCATTTACTACAAAATACCTAATAAACATAACTATGATTCTTATCTTCGAGTGATTATACACTGTAGAAAACAGAGTTAACTGATGACTGAAACACTGCAGTCAGTCTCTGGATCCTTTAATATCTCATGTTATCATTGATCGATGATAAAAGATTAATTCTCTCCATATTTTTCTCTCAGGTTTGTGACAACGTTGTTATAAACTTTGCAGTACCTTCCTCTTCAGGCTGAATGCCCCTTCACTGACATCCTGTCCTGGTTAGGAAGAAGAGGAGGATGAGGAAGATGGAACATCTCCTCCACCCTCCTCTTCCTGTCTGCAGCCTTCACACGGGACCAACACACGACACACTCAGCCTTCACACAAGATGCTGATTTACTTTAAAACACTTGTTTATGAGTTTAATTACAGTTTGTGTTCATGATGTCATTGATTACATCATATTTATGACGGTTGTTTTCTGATGCAGAGTTGAAATTAATTTAAATCAGTGAAATGGTCAAAACAACAGAAGTTGTGGAGTCTGTCTGTTGTCTGTGATGGTGGAGTCTGTCTGTTGTCTGTGATGGTGGAGTCTGTCTGTTGTCTGTGATGGTGGAGTCTGTCTGTTGTCTGTGATGGTGGAGTCTGTCTGTTGTCTGTGATGGTGGAGTCTGTCTGTTGTCTGTGATGGTGGAGTCTGTCTGTTGTCTGTGATGGTGGAGTCTGTTGTCTGTGATGGTGGAGTCTGTCTGTTGTCTGTGATGGTGGAGTCTGCCTGTTGTCTGTGATGGTGGAGTCTGTCTGTTGTCTGTGATGGTGGAGTCTGTCTGTTGTCTGTGATGGTGGAGTCTGTTGTCTGTGATGGTGGAGTCTGTCTGTTGTCTGTGATGGTGGAGTCTGTTGTCTGTGATGGTGGAGTCTGCCTGTTGTCTGTGATGGTGGAGTCTGTCTGTTGTCTGTGATGGTGGAGTCTGTTGTCTGTGATGGTGGAGTCTGTTGTCTGTGATGGTGGAGTCTGTTGTCTGTGATGGTGGAGTCTGTCTGTTGTCTGTGATGGTGGAGTCTGTCTGTTGTCTGTGATGGTGGAGTCTGCCTGTTGTCTGTGATGGTGGAGTCTGTCTGTTGTCTGTGATGGTGGAGTCTGTCTGTTGTCTGTGATGGTGGAGTCTGTCTGTTGTCTGTGATGGTGGAGTCTGCCTGTTGTCTGTGATGGTGGTTGTCTGTGATGGTGGAGTCTGTCTGTTGTCTGTGATGGTGGAGTCTGTCTGTTGTCTGTGATGGTGGAGTCTGTCTGTTGTCTGTGATGGTGGAGTCTGTCTGTTGTCTGTGATGGTGGAGACTGTCTGTTGTCTGTGATGGTGGAGTCTGTCTGTTGTCTGTGATGGTGGAGTCTGTCTGTTGTCTGTGATGGTGGTTGTCTGTGATGGTGGAGTCTGCCTGTTGTCTGTGATGGTGGAGTCTGTCTGTGATGGTGGAGTCTGTCTGTGATGGTGGAGTCTGTCTGTTGTCTGTGATGGTGGAGTCTGTCTGTGATGGTGGAGTCTGTCTGTGATGGTGGAGTCTGCCTGTTGTCTGTGATGGTGGAGTCTGTCTGTGATGGTGGAGTCTGTCTGTTGTCTGTGATGGTGGAGTCTGTCTGTTGTCTGTGATGGTGGAGTCTGTCTGTTGTCTGTGATGGTGGAGACTGTCTGTTGTCTGTGATGGTGGTTGTCTGTGATGGTGGAGTCTGCCTGTTGTCTGTGATGGTGGTTGTCTGTGATGGTGGAGTCTGTCTGTTGTCTGTGATGGTGGAGTCTGTCTGTTGTCTGTGATGGTGGAGTCTGTCTGTTGTCTGTGATGGTGGAGACTGTCTGTTGTCTGTGATGGTGGAGTCTGTCTGTTGTCTGTGATGGTGGAGTCTGTCTGTTGTCTGTGATGGTGGTTGTCTGTGATGGTGGAGTCTGCCTGTTGTCTGTGATGGTGGAGTCTGCCTGTTGTCTGTGATGGTGGAGTCTGTCTGTTGTCTGTGATGGTGGAGTCTGTTGTCTGTGATGGTGGAGTCTGTCTGTTGTCTGTGATGGTGGAGTCTGTTGTCTGTGATGGTGGAGTCTGCCTGTTGTCTGTGATGGTGGAGTCTGTCTGTTGTCTGTGATGGTGGAGTCTGTTGTCTGTGATGGTGGAGTCTGTCTGTGATGGTGGAGTCTGTCTGTTGTCTGTGATGGTGGAGTCTGCCTGTTGTCTGTGATGGTGGAGTCTGTCTGTGATGGTGGAGTCTGTCTGTTGTCTGTGATGGTGGAGTCTGTTGTCTGTGATGGTGGAGTCTGTTGTCTGTGATGGTGGAGTCTGCCTGTTGTCTGTGATGGTGGAGTCTGTCTGTTGTCTGTGATGGTGGAGTCTGTCTGTTGTCTGTGATGGTGGAGTCTGTTGTCTGTGATGGTGGAGTCTGTCTGTTGTCTGTGATGGTGGAGTCTGTTGTCTGTGATGGTGGAGTCTGCCTGTTGTCTGTGATGGTGGAGTCTGTCTGTTGTCTGTGATGGTGGAGTCTGTTGTCTGTGATGGTGGAGTCTGTTGTCTGTGATGGTGGAGTCTGTCTGTTGTCTGTGATGGTGGAGTCTGTCTGTTGTCTGTGATGGTGGAGTCTGCCTGTTGTCTGTGATGGTGGAGTCTGTCTGTGATGGTGGAGTCTGTCTGTGATGGTGGAGTCTGCCTGTTGTCTGTGATGGTGGAGTCTGTCTGTGATGGTGGAGTCTGCCTGTTGTCTGTGATGGTGGAGTCTGCCTGTTGTCTGTGATGGTGGAGTCTGTCTGTTGTCTGTGATGGTGGAGTCTGTCTGTTGTCTGTGATGGTGGAGTCTGTTGTCTGTGATGGTGGAGTCCGTCTGTTGTCTGTGATGGTGGAGTCTGTTGTCTGTGATGGTGGAGTCTGTCTGTTGTCTGTGATGGTGGAGTCTGTTGTCTGTGATGGTGGAGTCTGTTGTCTGTGATGGTGGAGTCTGCCTGTTGTCTGTGATGGTGGAGTCTGTCTGTTGTCTGTGATGGTGGAGTCTGTCTGTTGTCTGTGATGGTGGAGTCTGTCTGTGATGGTGGAGTCTGTCTGTGATGGTGGAGTCTGCCTGTTGTCTGTGATGGTGGAGTCTGTCTGTGATGGTGGAGTCTGCCTGTTGTCTGTGATGGTGGAGTCTGTCTGTTGTCTGTGATGGTGGAGTCTGCCTGTTGTCTGTGATGGTGGAGTCTGTCTGTTGTCTGTGATGGTGGAGTCTGTCTGTTGTCTGTGATGGTGGAGTCTGTTGTCTGTGATGGTGGAGTCTGTCTGTTGTCTGTGATGGTGGAGTCTGTTGTCTGTGATGGTGGAGTCTGTTGTCTGTGATGGTGGAGTCTGCCTGTTGTCTGTGATGGTGGAGTCTGTCTGTTGTCTGTGATGGTGGAGTCTGTTGTCTGTGATGGTGGAGTCTGTCTGTTGTCTGTGATGGTGGAGTCTGTCTGTGTGTGATGGTGGAGTCTTGTCTGTGGGTGGAGTCTGTCTGTTGTCTGTGATGGTGGAGTCTGTCTGTTGTCTGTGATGGTGGAGTCTGTCTGTGATGGTGGAGTCTGCCTGTTGTCTGTGATGGTGGAGTCTGTCTGTGATGGGGAGTCTGCCTGTTGTCTGTGATGGTGGAGTCTGTCTGTTGTCTGTGATGGTGGAGTCTGTCTGTTGTCTGTGATGGTGGAGTCTGTTGTCTGTGATGGTGGAGTCTGCCTGTTGTCTGTGATGGTGGAGTCTGTTGTCTGTGATGGTGGAGTCTGCCTGTTGTCTGTGATGGTGGAGTCTGTCTGTTGTCTGTGATGGTGGAGTCTGTCTGTTGTCTGTGTGGTGGAGTCTGTTGTCTGTGATGGTGGAGTCTGCCTGTTGTCTGTGATGGTGGAGTCTGTTGTCTGTGATGGTGGAGTCTGCCTGTTGTCTGTGATGGTGGAGTCTGTCTGTTGTCTGTGATGGTGGAGTCTGTCTGTTGTCTGTGATGGTGGAGTCTGTCTGTGTCTGTGATGGTGGAGTCTGTCTGTTGTCTGTGATGGTGGAGTCTGTCTGTTGTCTGTGATGGTGGAGTCTGTCTGTTGTCTGAGTCCTTTATAGTCAGACTGTCTTTGGACAAACAACCTGCATGACTCAGCAAAAAAAACATGACCAGCGTCAGGTCACTTTCAACATTTTTCCAGGTTTATTTGATTCACTTAGTTTGTTGTTTGTTTCAGACAAAGCCTCATTTACATATTCAACATTTTAAATCAGTGTCTTTCTTCACAGTGATCACAGGTCAGGGCTCAAGGTCCTGGTCCCTGATTGGCTGAGAGGAAGACACAGTTTCCCGAATATAAACTCAAGGAAGAGGAAGAAGAGGAAGAGCTTTGTGACTATTTTTCCTGTGTTTAATCGCCGTGTTGTTGGTTCATGTTCGTATCAGATGAGCTGCCGATGAAACTTTTTATTTAAAGCAGAAATCAAAGCATTCATCTTTCCTCTTGTTGTTTAATTACTTATAATAAAAGTAATAGATGACATTTATCTGAAGGGGGACTCTCACAGCAGAAGGTGATAAGACCAACAGGACGGTGTCTCTGAGCTGTTGAGGACCAAAGGGAAGACCGCCCCCTGCTGGCACCACCAACACCACCAACACCACCAACACCACCTTCAGCAGCATCTGGAGGCTCTCAGTACTTCAGGGTCCAGCAGGGGGCAGCATCAGGACCCAGCATGAGAACAGCAGCTTGAGTGAAATCTCCGTCACATCTGTCTGCAGCTGTTTCACTGCAGCTCGGACTCTGAGCTGTTTGGTTCCGCAGGAATGAAGCACCTCCTGGTCCTGGTCCTGGTTCTGGCTCTGGTTCTTCCCTATGTGGTAGGAATCGGGGGAGGGAGTGTGCGCGGTGACTGTCCAGCGGAGTGCAGGTGTGAAAGTGTTGGGACGCTGCAGCGAGTCAACTGTGTGAACGCTGGTCTGAGATCACTGCCCCCCAACCTGAGCAGCTCCACCCTGTCCCTGTGAGTACACA
>CM014084.1:246022-263522 GCA_004119915.2 Collichthys lucidus
GCCCCCCTCTGGTGTTTAGATGTTGAGCCGCCACGTGACTTTTTTTTGCAGGTTGTTCTGTTGTTTACATATTATTTATATTTTCACCAGTTGTTGTTTTTGTTGTTGAGAATTTGAATTAAATTTTTGTGTTATAGTTTCTCAACAGTACCTGTTTGTTCTTAATGTGTTTTCTGTTTTGCAAGCACTTTTTATTTAAGATTTTTCTGTTTTTCTATTTAATTATAAACTCTGTCCTGATTCTGTCCTGGGTTTGAACTATTTAATAATAAAAAAAAAAACACTTCAGCTCATGAAAATGAATTGAGTTTTAGTAATTCAACAACGCGTCCACCTTGTTTATTGAAAAGGATCGTATCAGCGATACTGGACCGTATTTACCGGGTATCGGATCGATACCAAAATATGCAGTATCGCACACCAGTACTGTCACGGACCAGCCAAGGACCCATCATGGAAACTTTCATGGAAATTTTCATGCATGTATCATCACCTGAAAATAAGAATGTTTTTGTTTTGTAACTAACTAACTTAAAATTCTCCTTTCATATCTACAGAGGGAGCGGCTCCTCTTTTCTATGGCAGCCCAGGACAGACAAACTGAAAAGTGACTGTAGACCTTCAAGTGTCGTTTCTCCTTTACACTAGGGAGGTGAGGGTGATGTGAGGGGATTGCAATGCAGCGATCAGTCGACCAGCAACTGACCTCCACACACTGGACCTTTAACATCTTTAATTGAGGTGAAGATTGACTCACAGCTGAGACGAGAATAAACTGGTTTGATTGGATGTTGTTGGAACAAAAAGACTGGCTCAGGAGTCTGAGTGAAGTCTGCAGGTCGGCATGTTGTTTTGTATTTTTAATTTGAAGGTTTATCTCACTGTTTCCTGTTTCCTGTGTTCACGTTAACAGAAATGATGTTAACTAGTCCTGAGTAAAACTCTGAGACGAGACCCAGAGTACAGAAAAATGAAAATATTTTTAAAGTGTGTGTGTGTGTGTGTGTGTGTGTGTGTGTGTGTGTGTGTGTGTGTGTGTGTGTGTGTGTGTGTGAGTGTGTGTACCTTCCACAGGGCCAGCACCAGTAAAGCCAGCAGCAGCAGTCCTCCCAGCGAGCTCCCCAGTATAATCCAGAATGGGATGATGTAATCCTCCTCTTTCCTGAGCTCCAGGATTATCTGCAGTCACAGAGAACGTTCACAGAGCGTTCACAGAACGTTCAGAGAGCGTTCACAGAACGTTCAGAGAGCGTTCACAGAGCGTTCACAGAGCGTTCACAGAGCGTTCAGAGAGCGTTCACAGAGCGTTCACAGAGCGTTCACAGAGCGTTCACAGAGCGTTCAGAGAGCGTTCACAGAACGTTCACAGAGCGTTCAGAGAGCGTTCACAGAGCGTTCACAGAGCGTTCAGAGAGCGTTCAGAGAGCGTTCAGAGAGCGTTCAGAGAGCGTTCACAGAGCGTTCACAGAGCGTTCAGAGAACGTTCAGAGAACGTTCACAGAGCGTTCACAGAGCGTTCAGAGAGCGTTCAGAGAACGTTCACAGAGCGTTCAGAGAGCGTTCAGAGAGCGTTCAGAGAGCGTTCAGAGAGCGTTCAGAGAACGTTCAGAGAACGTTCACAGAGCGTTCACAGAGCGTTCACAGAGCGTTCAGAGAGCGTTCACAGAGCGTTCAGAGAACGTTCACAGAGCGTTCACAGAGCGTTCACAGAGCGTTCAGAGAGCGTTCACAGAGCGTTCAGAGAGCGTTCACAGAGCGTTCAGAGAGCGTTCAGAGAGCGTTCAGAGAGCGTTCAGAGAGCGTTCACAGAGCGTTCAGAGAGCGTTCAGAGAACGTTCAGAGAGCGTTCAGAGAGCGTTCAGAGAGCGTTCACAGAGCGTTCAGAGAGCGTTCACAGAGCGTTCAGAGAGCGTTCACAGAGCGTTCAGAGAGCGTTCAGAGAGCGTTCAGAGAGCGTTCACAGAGCGTTCAGAGAGCGTTCACAGAGCGTTCAGAGAGCGTTCAGAGAGCGTTCAGAGAGCGTTCAGAGAACGTTCACAGAACGTTCACAGAGCGTTCAGAGAGCGTTCAGAGAGCGTTCACAGAACGTTCACAGAGCGTTCACAGAGCGTTCACAGAGCGTTCAGAGAGCGTTCACAGAGCGTTCACAGAGCGTTCACAGAGCGTTCACAGAACGTTCACAGAGCGTTCAGAGAGCGTTCAGAGAGCGTTCACAGAACGTTCACAGAACGTTCACAGAGCGTTCACAGAGCGTTCACAGAGCGTTCACAGAGCGTTCACAGAGCGTTCAGAGAGCGTTCACAGAGCGTTCACAGAGCGTTCACAGAGCGTTCACAGAACGTTCACAGAGCGTTCACAGAGCGTTCAGAGAGCGTTCAGAGAGCGTTCACAGAGCGTTCAGAGAGCGTTCACAGAGCGTTCAGAGAACGTTCACAGAGCGTTCAGAGAGCGTTCACAGAACGTTCACAGAGCGTTCACAGAGCGTTCAGAGAACGTTCACAGAGCGTTCAGAGAGCGTTCACAGAGCGTTCAGAGAGCGTTCACAGAGCGTTCAGAGAACGTTCACAGAGCGTTCAGAGAGCGTTCACAGAACGTTCACAGAGCGTTCACAGAGCGTTCAGAGAACGTTCACAGAGCGTTCAGAGAACGTTCACAGAGCGTTCAGAGAGCGTTCAGAGAGCGTTCAGAGAGCGTTCACAGAGCGTTCAGAGAGCATTCGTCTGTTAATCGACTGGATGTTTGAGCGTTGTGTGACTGTAATGACTGTTTGTGGCAGCAGGTGGCAGCAGCTCAACACGGGAAGTCACTTTAAAGTGTCTCAGCACGCCATGACACTGAGGTGTCTACACATAGATAGTCACACACTAAGGCTGATACTATTATATACAAGACATATGGTTTACATCGAGGTACTTGCTTTGTCATCTATTGTTATCTTAAGGCCAACTGGACTTTGAGGTAACTTAGAGAGAGAGCTGGTCAGGGTCCTCTGTGGTGAGGTCTCCTGTTCCTTATTTCCCTGTCATTTTATGGCTACGTGTTACCTCTTTTCAGGGTAGAAGAAGAGATCAGGTAAATCGATCAAAAGGACCATTTGGTGGGGTATCCTGGGGCACAAGTGTTATAAATGGCACAAGTATTATAAACGTTGTTGACTTGAAATGCATGTTCAGGAAGCTCAGCATGTATATAAGGGCTTGCTCTGTTTAGTTCGGGAGGTTTTTTCATTTTCGGCCAGAAGCCCTCCAGGTACTTTGTACTTGCTTCGACACTGCGCTTGCTGTAATAAACTTGTTATACGACTAAGACGGTGTCGGCGGCGTTTCTCTTCATCTGCATCACCACCGGAGGATCACGAGGAATAAGAAGAATACACCACAATACAAACACTTCACCGTTCACGTCAAACCTTTGAATCACAAACTTTGTGTTTGTCGTCCTCACTCTCTAGTTTGTGGTTGGACAGTTTGATACAAACAGTAAAAAACAACCACTTGGTTCGTGTGTGTGTTGGTTCGTCGTGGGTGTTACCTTCCGGACGGGCCGGTCCTCCTGCAGGAACATCACACTGGATGCTTCCAGCTGGATGGAGGCGGCCGTCAGTACCTCCAGAGACCTGAAGCTCACCTGAAACAGGATGTCAGTCATCATCTAGTTTGAAAAAGGACTACAAAGGTGCAGCATCAGACTGGGGGAAGCTGACTCACGGCGCGCAGAGCGGGAAGCTGAAGTCTTCCTCTGAGCGTCAGCTTCAGCTCTCTGGAGGCCGGCAGGTTCAGGCGGCACTGGACCGGCAGACTGGCGCTGTTACTGCGATTCTGCAGAACATTTAGAAACTTGAACAGCGTCCGGACGTCCTGAGACCAACTCTCAGTCAAAAGGTCATCAGTCTTACCAGCTGAGACAGGTGAGACAGGTCCTCAGCTGTGACCTCATTGGTTGTTCTGGGTTGATGCAGCGTGCAGTGAGAGCCGGCGACCTGCTCGGAGGAAGAGGAGGTCAATCTCAAATCATCCTCTCTTTTTTTATTGGTTGGTTGATTTCCTGTCCTACCTGCTCGATGCTGTAGTCTGTGATGTTCACCAGCTGGTTCCTCTTCCTGGTCACAGCCCAGATATCAGCCTTGAACACAATGTCCTGCACTGAGAAGATGCCGAGGTTCTGGATCTGCAACGTACGAGACGTCGATGAAAACACAGAACATTGATGTGGAGGAGCATCGTGAGGAGTCATCCTCTGGGGAACATGAGCATCCACAGTAAACATTCACAACAACATAAACAACATTCATCTGACGTCGAGATGAACTCACGTAATAAGTGAGGTTGAAGGTCGGAGAGCTGCTGTCCTGCAGATCCCACGATGATGAAGAAGAAGAAGAAGAGCTGTCGGATCTGATCTCAAAACGAGGAGGGTTCGGATCTCTGAGCGGAGAGTTTGTTATTAGATCAGAAAGATTCAAATTATTAATATTTTTACCAGATTTAAACAACATGTGAAACCTTTTACATATTTCCTGATTTGTGAAACATTTTGTCACACCGCGGTGAGGTCAAGCTGGGTTTTTGTTATGTCTTGTCATTTCCTGTTTTATTTTGAAAGTTAACTCTCCTCTCGTTTCAGGTCACTTGCCCTTCCTCATGTGTCACCGGTCTGATTGTCTTCCCCATCACCCTGTGTATATCTTGTCTGCGTCTCCCTTTGTCTCGTGCCAAAGTGTTTCGTCTTGTCCGTGCACCTGAGCCCTCATAGTCACAGTCCGTGAGTTGTTGTCTTCTTCCTCTTTAAGAGTGATTTTTTTTTGTTGATTAATCTTTTCTAGTTTAGTTTTCTATTTTGTTTTCGGTTGTTACAGTTTTTGTCCTCCCACTTGTGGAGTGATTATTAGTTAGAGATCTTTAGATATCAGTAGAGCCTTTTTCTTTGAACCCATTAGTTTAGATTTGGTTTTCCTCCTTTGGGAGCGTTTTGTGTTCTTTACCTAGTGTTTTATTTTCCTCCTTGGGAGAGTTTCATTTCTAGAATAGTCTTGTGTTTTCTTTGTTTGTATATAATAATATTTCTAGAATAGTCTTGTGTTTTCTTTGTTTGTATATAATAATATTTCTAGAATAGTCTTGTGTTTTCTTTGTTTGTATATAATCTTGTTCCCTCCCCTTTATGTGTTTCCCTCTTTTGAGATGTGTTATGCCAAGTCACATTAGCCAGGTCTCTTAAGTATAGACAGAGTTATATAGCCTGTTCATTTCATCACTCTTCTAAGAAGATCCTGACTCCAATAAAGTGTGCTTTATCATTACATCCTCTGCGTCTGAGTCCTCATTCCCGTCCTGGTCTGACACATTTTTTATGTCAGTAATATTTGTTTCTGTGATCAGCATTTTTAAATGTCAAATATTTTAATATTCTCTTCATCCCTGTGAGTCAAATGTTATACATAAATATACAAAAATAATATTAATTATATTCATGTATTGTTTTTACATATATAAGTATGTAGTACTACAATATATAACAACAACATGTGTAGAAAAATAAGACATATAAATATGTATTCTACAACAAGAACCTAAAATAATTTTCAAATGAACGTTATTAACTTGATAATATACTTATTATATCTGTGTTCATGTTGATATGAAGTTCATCATCATCATCATTGTTGTTGATGAGGTTTATATTTTCTACAAACCAGCCCCTGGGGGCTGACGGTTTATAGAAAGGTTGAAGATATAATAAATATATAATAATAATAATAACATGGCGGATCCTTCCCACCCCTCAGGCAGGAGGCTGCGGTCCATCAGGACCAGAACCAGAACCTGCTAGCTCCCCTGACCCTCTTCATGTCACACTGATTTTTAATAGTTTATATTCAGAGAAAGTTTATGTACATGTGTTAAAGAGGACGAGTATTTTTTTAGTTCGGGTTGTTTTCTCTCACCTGGTGAAGAGGAGGTCGGTCTGGTACTTCAGAGGGAGGAAGATGTCGTTGGTGTTGTCGTCGGGGTAACCGTCTTCTCCATCACTAACACACACACACACACACACACACATTTATGAGGACATTTTTATTTACATGAATTCTCTCGGATCAGCCGTCCTCATATCGACCATAAACAAACACACACGCGCGTACTCGTACTCCTTCACTTGTGAGGACCGCATCCCCTTCATGGAGCCTCACCTGCTGGTCGCCATGACGACCCGTGCGTGATCCAGAAAGACCGTGCGACTGAACTCAAACTCCAGACGGAAAGATACCTGGACAGGAAATAAGAGCAGGTCGCTTTCAAAATAAAACTCACACAGTGCGTATTACACACGGTACATTTACTCGAGTATTTAAGTAGTTTACAACAGTGATTCATTTACAGTTTAATTTGAGTACTTTTAATATTTTGGTATTTTAAAGGGACAACATGAACGTCTCATCATGTTACAGTATTCTTCATATTTTAATTAGAAACCTGTCCCACCTGATCCGGCAGACTCGTTAAGGCCTGGACCTACAAACTGGACTTTATGCAGACAGCATCTGTGCAGAGCACCTCAGTGATGAAGCTGAAGCTGGTCACGCTCTGCTTAATCACTATCATTAGTGTGTAACTGCTGATGGTGTAATTACACCTGCTTCACTACCTGTCTGACATTTAAGGCTGTGTTCTGATAATCGCCTGCAGGGGGCGCTAAAGTTCACTCAGCACTCATCGCTTTTGATATGAATATCATCAAAGCTGAAGAACTCACCTGCGACAAGGACTTCATGAATGGAGTGCTGATGTTACACCTCCTCTGATTGGCCAGCCTGTCCTCAGAGAAACACTCGATCTGAATATCTGATTGATCCTGTGGGGGAAAGGGGAGGAGCCACCTCAGTGTGTCAACACGACCAATCAAAGATGCCGGAGTCGTCAGGTGTTAAAATACCTTCAGGGCCGCCACCAGGAACTTTGGGCCCCATGACATAAAAATTAAACTGGGCCCCTCTGCTCAGCTGCTGTCCCCACATCTCTAGGACCGAACTATCCCATCAGAAGCTTCACAGAACTCTGCAGCTGTTTGACTCTTGTAGTTCAATACTAGTACTAGCACAATATTTACTGCTGCTGATTTGTACATGCATACAGTCTGCATACAGTCTGCATACAGTCTGCGTACAGTCTGCATACAGTCTGCGTACAGTCTGCGTACAGTCTGCGTACAGTCTGCATACAGTCTGCGTACAGTCTGCGTACAGTCTGCATACAGTCTGCATACAGTCTGCGTACAGTCTGCGTACAGTCTACATACAGTCTGCATACAGTCTGCATACAGTCTGCATACAGTCTGCGTACAGTCTGCGTACAGTCTGCATACAGTCTGCATACAGTCTGCGTACAGTCTGCGTACAGTCTGCGTACAGTCTGCGTACAGTCTGCGTACAGTCTGCATACAGTCTGCGTACAGTCTACATACAGTCTGCATACAGTCTGCATACAGTCTGCGTACAGTCTGCATACAGTCTGCATACAGTCTGCGTACAGTCTGCGTACAGTCTGCGTACAGTCTGCGTACAGTCTGCATACAGTCTGCGTACAGTCTGCGTACAGTCTGCATACAGTCTGCGTACAGTCTGCATACAGTCTGCGTACAGTCTGCATCATTTCGTACCTTGACTATGAGGCTGGAGAAGAGGAGGTTGGAGGAGGTGGAGATGTGGATGTTGGCTCCGTACGCGTTCTCTCCCTGGTTCTCCAGTCGGGCCGACACCACCACCCTCCTCCGCCCGGTCTCCACCACGTACACCGAGTCCTCCTCCGACGCCCTGTGGTGGCCGCAGAGCGACGTGGTGGTTCGGTCCTTGGAGCTGCAGAAGCTCCTTCAGGTGAAACACGGAGACGGTTTGAGCCGCGCTGTCAGGTGCACGAGAAGAACACGCAGGTGTTTACTCACTGGACGTCCGTGAGGTCCGTGTGGCTGCGCAGGACCAGGTCCGGCACGCAGACGTCCTCCTGCTCGCAGCCGTTCCAGAAGGGAAGCTGCGACGACAAACGAGGCTCGTCAGCGCCACCACGGCGTGAAAGGAGAAAGCACAGACGTGACGTCACCATGACGGGCTCTCACCTCCGTCCTCAGGACGCTCGGCCAGTCCGGGTCCAACACCGGGCCCTCGTCCAGGTTCTGCAGCCCCGTCTCCAGGACAACCGCGATGGGACGTCCGTAATCAGCCGTCTCCTGTTCAGAGAGAGTGTCACTGATGTTTGTGCGTTCACAGACTCACACTGAAGGTTCTGGGTCTGATTCTGACCTGGATCGAGAACCCGAGGCGCTGGCAGCTCGGACCTCCTCCAGCCTGAAGAACCAGAACCAGACTCCTCCTCTGCTGCCGGTCCGACTCATCCAGGACAGCTCGAGGAGGAAAACGTCTCTCATCCAAAGCCAGGCTGTACCAAACACCTGAGGAGGAGGAGGAGAAGAGAGGAGAGAGGAGGAGGAGAGAGGAGGAAAGAGGAGGAGGAGGAGGAGGAGAGAGGAGGAGGAGGAGAGAGGAGAGAGGAGAGAGGGGGAGGAGGAGGAGAGAGGTTAGCTGTGCTGAGTTCATGAGAAACGCCACGTGTGCTTTGACTTTAAACTAACTAACTCCAGATTAAAAGTGTTTGTGTGAGTCCAACCAGGTCCAGATAACGAGAGCAGGGTGGAGGGGAGGAGCTGATGGAGGGAGCAGGGTGGAGGAGAGGAGCTGATGGAGGGAGCAGGGTGGAGGGGAGGAGCTGATGGAGGGAGCAGGGTGGAGGAGAGGAGCTGATGGAGGGAGCAGGGTGGAGGGGAGGAGCTGATGGAGGGAGCAGGGTGGAGGAGAGGAGCTGATGGAGGGAGCAGGGTGGAGGGGAGGAGCTGATGGAGGGAGCAGGGTGGAGGGGAGGAGCTGATGGAGGGAGCAGGGTGGAGGAGAGGAGCTGATGGAGGGAGCAGAACGGATAAACCGTCATGTTTCTACAGGAGCCCAGAATGGACAAACTCAACAACTCGTGTTCACAGAGGCTGAAAATGTTTCAGCATCTGTGTGAATGAGCTGAGAGGACACAGAAGACAACGTGAGTGAGAGACGTGCACACAGGACAAAGAAGACAACGTGAGTGAGAGACGTGCACAGAGGACAAAGAAGACAACGTGAGTGAGAGACGTGCACAGAGGACAAAGAAGACAACGTGAGTGAGAGACGTGCACAGAGGACAAAGAAGACAACGTGAGTGAGAGACGTGCACACAGGACAAAGAAGACAGCGTGTGAGAGACGTGCACAGAGGACAAAGAAGACACGTGAGTGAGAGACGTGCACAGGACAAAGAAGACAGCGTGATTGAGAGACGTGCACAGAGGACAAAGAAGACAACGTGAGTGAGAGACGTGCACAGAGGACAAAGAAGACAAGTGAGTGAGAGACGTGCACAGAGGACAAAGAAGACAACGTGAGTGAGAGACGTGCACAGAGGACAAAGAAGACACGTGAGTGAGGACGTGGGACAAAGAAGCCAACGTGCGTGAGAGACGTGCACAGAGGACAAAGAAGACAACGTGAGTGAGAGACGTGCACCACGGCCAAAGAAGACCGTGCGTTGAGAGACGTGCAACGAGGCACAAGAAGACAGCGTGAGTGAGAGACGTGCACACAGGACAAAGAAGACAACGTGAGTGAGAGACGTGCACAGAGGACAAAGAAGACAACGTGAGTGAGAGACGTGCACAGAGGACAAAGAAGACAACGTGAGTGAGAGACGTGCAACAGGACAAAGAAGACAACGTGAGTGAGAGACGTGCACACAGGACAAAGAAGACAACGTGAGTGAGAGACGTGCAAAGAGGACAAAGAAGACAACGTGAGTGAGAGACGTGCACACAGGACAAAGAAGACAACGTGAGTGAGAGACGTGCACAGAGGACAAAGAAGACAGCGTGAGTGAGAGACGTGCACACAGGACAAAGAAGACAACGTGAGTGAGAGACGTGCACAGAGGACAAAGAAGACAGCGTGAGTGAGAGACGTGCACACAGGACAAAGAAGACAGCGTGAGTGAGAGACGTGCACAGAGGACAAAGAAGACAGCGTGAGTGAGAGACGTGCACACAGGACAAAGAAGACAGCGTGAGTGAGAGACGTGCACACAGGACAAAGAAGACAACGTGAGTGAGAGACGTGCACACAGGACAAAGAAGACAGCGTGAGTGAGAGACGTGCACAGAGGACAAAGAAGACAACGTGAGTGAGAGACGTGCACAGAGGACAAAGAAGACAACGTGAGTGAGAGACGTGCACACAGGACAAAGAAGACAGCGTGAGTGAGAGACGTGCACACAGGACAAAGAAGACAGCGTGAGTGAGAGACGTGCACAGAGGACAAAGAAGACAGCGTGAGTGAGAGACGTGCACACAGGACAAAGAAGACAGTGTGAGTGAGAGACGTGCACAGAGGACAAAGAAGACAGCGTGATTGAGAGACGTGCACAGAGGACAAAGAAGACAATGTGAGTGAGAGACGTGCACAGAGGACAAAGAAGACAACGTGAGTGAGAGACGTGCACAGAGGACAAAGAAGACAACGTGAGTGAGAGACGTGCACAGAGGACAAAGAAGACAGCGTGAGTGAGAGACGTGCACAGAGGACAAAGAAGACAACGTGAGTGAGAGACGTGCACACAGGACAAAGAAGACAGCGTGATTGAGAGACGTGCACAGAGGACAAAGAAGACAACGTGAGTGAGAGACGTGCACAGAGGACAAAGAAGACAACGTGAGTGAGAGACGTGCACAGAGGACAAAGAAGACAACGTGAGTGAGAGACGTGCACAGAGGACAAAGAAGACAACGTGAGTGAGAGACGTGCACACAGGACAAAGAAGACAACGTGAGTGAGAGACGTGCAAGAGGACAAAGAAGAGACATGAGTGAGGAGAGACGTGCACACAGGACAAAGAAGACAACGTGAGTGAGAGACGTGCACAGAGGACAAAGAAGACAACGTGAGTGAGAGACGTGCACAGAGGACAAAGAAGACAACGTGAGTGAGAGACGTGCACACAGGACAAAGAAGACAACGTGAGTGAGAGACGTGCACACAGGACAAAGAAGACAACGTGAGTGAGAGACGTGCAAAGAGGACAAAGAAGACAACGTGAGTGAGAGACGTGCACACAGGACAAAGAAGACAACGTGAGTGAGAGACGTGCACAGAGGACAAAGAAGACAACGTGAGTGAGAGACGTGCACAGAGGACAAAGAAGACAACGTGAGTGAGAGACGTGCACAGAGGACAAAGAAGACAACGTGAGTGAGAGACGTGCACAGAGGACAAAGAAGACAACGTGAGTGAGAGACGTGCACACAGGACAAAGAAGACAACGTGAGTGAGAGACGTGCACACAGGACAAAGAAGACAACGTGAGTGAGAGACGTGCACAGAGGACAAAGAAGACAACGTGAGTGAGAGACGTGCACAGAGGACAAAGAAGACAACGTGAGTGAGAGACGTGCACACAGGACAAAGAAGACAACGTGAGTGAGAGACGTGCACACAGGACAAAGAAGACAACGTGAGTGAGAGACGTGCAAAGAGGACAAAGAAGACAGCGTGAGTGAGAGACGTGCACACAGGACAAAGAAGACAACGTGAGTGAGAGACGTGCACAGAGGACAAAGAAGACAACGTGAGTGAGAGACGTGCAGAGGACAAAGAAGACAACGTGAGTGAGAGACGTGCACACAGGACAAAGAAGACAACGTGAGTGAGAGACGTGCACACAGGACAAAGAAGACAACGTGAGTGAGAGACGTGCAAAGAGGACAAAGAAGACAACGTGAGTGAGAGACGTGCACACAGGACAAAGAAGACAACGTGAGTGAGAGACGTGCACAGAGGACAAAGAAGACAGCGTGAGTGAGAGACGTGCACACAGGACAAAGAAGACAACGTGAGTGAGAGACGTGCACACAGGACAAAGAAGACAACGTGAGTGAGAGACGTGCACAGAGGACAAAGAAGACAACGTGAGTGAGAGACGTGCACACAGGACAAGAAAAGAAGACAGGTGAGTGAGAGACGTGCACACAGGACAAAGAAGACAGCATGAGTGAGAGACGTGCACACAGGACAAAGAAGACAGCGTGAGTGAGAGACGTGCACAGAGGACAAAGAAGACAACGTGAGTGAGAGACGTGCACAGAGGACAAAGAAGACAACGTGAGTGAGAGACGTGCACACAGGACAAAGAAGACAACGTGAGTGAGAGACGTGCACACAGGACAAGAGAGGACAGCGTGAGTGAGAGACGTGCACAGAGGACAAAGAAGACAACATGAGTGAGAGACGTGCACAGAGGACAAAGACAACAGAAGCGTGAGTGAGAGACGTGCACAGAGGACAAAGAAGACAACGTGAGTGAGAGACGTGCACAGAGGACAAAGAAGACAGCGTGAGTGAGAGACGTGCACAGAGGACAAAGAAGACAACGTGAGTGAGAGACGTGCACACAGGACAAAGAAGACAACGTGAGTGAGAGACGTGCACAGAGGACAAAGAAGACAATGTGAGTGAGAGACGTGCACACAGGACAAAGAAGACAATGTGAGTGAGAGACGTGCACAGAGGACAAAGAAGACAACGTGAGTGAGAGACGTGCACACAGGACAAAGAAGACAACGTGAGTGAGAGACGTGCACAGAGGACAAAGAAGACAACGTGAGTGAGAGACGTGCACACAGGACAAAGAAGACAATGTGAGTGAGAGACGTGCACAGAGGACAAAGAAGACAACGTGAGTGAGAGACGTGCACAGAGGACAAAGAAGACAACGTGAGTGAGAGACGTGCACAGAGGACAAAGAAGACAACGTGAGTGAGAGACGTGCACACAGGACAAAGAAGACAACGTGAGTGAGAGACGTGCACAGAGGACAAAGAAGAAGACAGTGAGTGAGAGACGTGCACACAGGACAAAGAAGACAGCATGAGTGAGAGACGTGCACACAGGACAAAGAAGACAGCGTGAGTGAGAGACGTGCACACAGGACAAAGAAGACAGCGTGAGTGAGAGACGTGCACACAGGACAAAGAAGACAGCATGAGTGAGAGACGTGCACACAGGACAAAGAAGACAGCGTGAGTGAGAGACGTGCACAGAGGACAAAGAAGACAACGTGAGTGAGAGACGTGCATAGAGGACAAAGAAGACAGTGTGAGTGAGAGACGTGCACAGAGGACAAAGAAGACAACATGAGTGAGAGACGTGCACACAGGACAAAGAAGACAACGTGAGTGAGAGACGTGCACACAGGACAAAGAAGACAACGTGAGTGAGAGACGTGCACACAGGACAAAGAAGACAACGTGAGTGAGAGACGTGCACAGAGGACAAAGAAGACAACTTGAGTGAGAGACGTGCACACAGGACAAAGAAGACAGCGTGAGTGAGAGACGTGCACACAGGACAAAGAAGACAGCGTGAGTGAGAGACGTGCACAGAGGACAAAGAAGACAGCGTGAGTGAGAGACGTGCACAGAGGACAAAGAAGACAGCGTGAGTGAGAGACGTGCACAGAGGACAAAGAAGACAGCGTGAGTGAGAGACGTGCACAGAGGACAAAGAAGACAGCGTGAGTGAGAGACGTGCACAGAGGACAAAGAAGACAACGTGAGTGAGAGACGTGCACACAGGACAAAGAAGACAGCGTGAGTGAGAGACGTGCACACAGGACAAAGAAGACAACGTGAGTGAGAGACGTGCACAGAGGACAAAGAAGACAACGTGAGTGAGAGACGTGCACACAGGACAAAGAAGACAACGTGAGTGAGAGACGTGCACAGAGGACAAAGAGGACAGCGTGAGTGAGAGACGTGCACAGAGGACAAAGAAGACAGCGTGAGTGAGAGACGTGCACACAGGACAAAGAAGACAACGTGAGTGAGAGACGTGCACACAGGACAAAGAAGACAACGTGAGTGAGAGACGTGCACACAGGACAAAGAAGACAACGTGAGTGAGAGACGTGCACACAGGACAAAGAAGACAACGTGAGTGAGAGACGTGCACACAGGACAAAGAAGACAACGTGAGTGAGAGACGTGCAAAGGACAAAGAAGACAACGTGAGTGAGAGACGTGCACACAGGACAAAGAAGACAACGTGAGTGAGAGACGTGCACACAGGACAAAGAAGACAACGTGAGTGAGAGAGACGTGCACACAGGACAAAGAAGACAACGTGAGTGAGAGACGTGCACAGAGGACAAAGAAGACAGCGTGAGTGAGAGACGTGCACAGAGGACAAAGAAGACAACGTGAGTGGAGAGACGTGCACACAGGACAAAGAAGACAACGTGAGTGAGAGACGTGCACACAGGACAAAGAAGACAACGTGAGTGAGAGACGTGCACACAGGACAAAGAAGACAACGTGAGTGAGAGACGTGCACAGAGGACAAAGAAGACAGCGTGAGTGAGAGACGTGCACAGAGGACAAAGAAGAAGCGTGAGTGAGAGACGTGCACACAGGACAAACAAAGAAGACAGCGTGAGTGAGAGACGTGCACACAGGACAAAGAAGAACAGCGTGAGTGAGAGACGTGCACAGAGGACAAAGAAGACAACGTGAGTGAGAGACGTGCATAGAGGACAAAGAAGACAACGTGAGTGAGAGACGTGCACAGAGGACAAAGAAGACAGCGTGAGTGAGAGACGTGCATAGAGGACAAAGAAGACAACGTGAGTGAGAGACGTGCACACAGGACAAAGAGGACAGCGTGAGTGAGAGACGTGCACAGAGGACAAAGAAGACAACGTGAGTGAGAGACGTGCACACAGGACAAAGAAGACAGCGTGAGTGAGAGACGTGCACAGAGGACAAAGAAGACAGCGTGAGTGAGAGACGTGCACAGAGGACAAAGAGGACAGCGTGAGTGAGAGACGTGCACACAGGACAAAGAAGACAGCGTGAGTGAGAGACGTGCACAGAGGACAAAGAAGACAACGTGAGTGAGAGACGTGCACACAGGACAAAGAAGACAACGTGAGTGAGAGACGTGCACAGAGGACAAAGAAGACAACGTGAGTGAGAGACGTGCACACAGGACAAAGAAGACAGCGTGAGTGAGAGACGTGCACAGAGGACAAAGAGGACAGCGTGAGTGAGAGACGTGCACACAGGACAAAGAAGACAACGTGAGTGAGAGACGTGCACACAGGACAAAGAGGACAGCGTGAGTGAGAGACGTGCACAGAGGACAAAGAAGACAACGTGAGTGAGAGACGTGCACAGGACAAAGAAGACAGTGAGTGAGTGAGAGACGTGCACACAGGACAAAGAAGACAGCGTGAGTGAGAGACGTGCACAGAGGACAAAGAAGACAACGTGAGTGAGAGACGTGCACACAGGACAAAGAAGACAGCGTGAGTGAGAGACGTGCACAGAGGACAAAGAAGACAACGTGAGTGAGAGACGTGCACAAAGGACAAAGAAGACAGCGTGAGTGAGAGACGTGCACAGAGGACAAAGAAGACAACGTGAGTGAGAGACGTGCACAAAGGACAAAGAAGACAACGTGAGTGAGAGACGTGCACAGAGGACAAAGAAGACAACGTGAGTGAGAGACGTGCACAAAGGACAAAGAAGACAGCGTGAGTGAGAGACGTGCACAGAGGACAAAGAAGACAACGTGAGTGAGAGACGTGCACAAAGGACAAAGAAGACAACGTGAGTGAGAGACGTGCACAAAGGACAAAGAAGACAACGTGAGTGAGAGACGTGCACAGGTCAGATTCAGGCTGAGCTGGATTTCCTGGCACTTCCTCTGATTGATTCAAACATTTCATGCTGAGTCGTTTTGAGTCCAGCTCGTGGACACATGTCCTCGGTCTGTTCTGCAGATGTCTCACAAACATCCAGTCTGCTTCAGTCTGTACTGAAATCATCTGCACAGATACGTGTGTTCCTCCAACCTACCAACATCTGTCCTGTTCTTGGTCTTGGTCTTGGTCCTGGGCTCCAGACTCAGACAGACCATGACAGACATGCAGGTGACCTCCTTCCCTCCTCGCCGACAGTCTTTGTTAAAGATGTTCACCTTCTCCGGTTCAAAGATCAGCTTGGCCTGAATCCGCACCACACCGCGAGACCTGGAGGGTAACGGTTAAGTTTGACGGTACGTCTCTGAGGAATGTAGAGGTGTACCTTAGTGAGACAGGCTAGCCTGGTAGCATCTCTGTGAGGCTGCACGTAGAATGCTAACATAGCTAGCATTAGCACAATGACAAAGCTAATGAGCAGTCTTTAAATATCACACCTTGGTCTAGTCCAGCTAAACCTCTGCAGCCAACCGCACCTTAGCCGCCCCTTAGCCGCACCTTAGCCGCACCTTAGCTGCACCTTAGCCGGACCTTAGCCGCCCCTTAGCCGCACCTTAGCCGCCCCTTAGCCGCCCCTTAGCCGCACCTTAGCCGCACCTTAGCCGCACCTTAGCCGCACCTTAGCCGCACCTTAGCCGCCCCTTAGCCGCACCTTAGCCGCCCCTTAGCCGCACCTTAGAGACCAAGATAGTTTGACGATACAGTACTGAGGTGTTTTTTGTTGGCACCCGGATACGGTAGGTGGATGGTGCCAATGCAAACATCACCAGAAGGAAAAACAGTTGTTGCTCTTGTGCCATTGGCTATATCAGCAACAAGCTCTCTGCTCGGAAACTTGACTTTCCACCAATCCCATTGCTCATGCCTAAAACTAACAAATGAAGGCAACGAGTACTATCCAATCAGAGGCAGAGTAGGGCTGGGGTCATGCTTTGCCATCAGTGTATTCAAGATAGGTGTGGTGAGATGTGGAGTTTGCTCCATCTGTGGACCGACAGGCTTACGTTGACATTCATAGAGTTGTGTGTGTGTGTGTGTGTGTGTGTGGTGTGTGTGTGTGTGTGTGTGTGTGTGTGCTGGTCTGACCAGATGATGACAGCAGCTCCCAGAGCTCCCACTGTGAGGTCCACAAGCCCGTCTCCATTGACATCCAAAACACCGTGAAGACTTTGACCGAAATACTGCAGACCTGCATTAAAGCCGGCCGCAGACAGACGCTGGAGAAGAAAAGTGAGAGAATAAGATGGTGATCATCCGTGTTCAGATTCCACCTGGACTGAACCGGTTCTGTCAGTACCTGTCTGTACTGGTGCTGTATGGTTTTGTTTTGTCCATAAAATACGTAGACCGCCCCTTGGTGGTCGTCCTCCAGTGGTGCTCCAACCACCAGCTCCCTGAACCCATCCCCGTTCATGTCGGGTATCTGGGCCAACGCCGAACCCAAACGGGAGTTCTGAGAGCGGTCAGAAAACTCCAGCGCCCCCTGCAGGATGAACGATGTCTGGAGGGAGAAAGTTATTTTAGTTTCTCTGTCACACCAGTCCAGAAAGCTGATATGCTCATAATGCTCATAAAAGGCATGTACCTGTGCTGTGCGTGTACCTGTGCTGTGCGTGTACCTGTGC
>CM014084.1:266022-273598 GCA_004119915.2 Collichthys lucidus
AAAAAAACTTCATGTGTCTTATTGATGCTCTGGACTAGTTCTAAACTAGAGATTAACTGATGTAGCTTATAACACATTATGACTACCTGTTCACACACCTCAACATCCAGCTGTGGTATAAAGTCATAGTGTGCACTAACAGTCCATGCAGTGTCATCAGTTTGATGCATTTATGAACATTAATGCTTCTTCATAAGGTTTCATTGTTGGATCTCAGGTCATAAACAAGTCATTATGCATGAAATGTCTGAACTCTGCTCAGAGGCCGTCACACGTTGTGACCAGCTGTCTTTGTGCTGGAGCAGATTTAATCCTTCAGCTCTTAAACTGAAATCCAAGTGCAGTGACAGAGAGAGCAGCCTGTTTACTTTGAGCTCATCTTCAGATAAAAAACTTCTTTTTCAGGGAGTAACTAGAACGTAACGTCTGCTCGGGTTTGGCTCTCAGTCAGATCACATCCCAAAGGAACATTTCTGGAAATTGCACTTTGTCCTTTAATTTCTGACAGTTTAATCACCAGCACTTGAGTTTAACTCAGACAAACAGTCTCCACAACGAGAAAGTGAATCATTTCATCTGTAAAAACTCGGCTACAGATCCAGGTTCAGGTCTCAGTTTAAACAGGTGCTTCATCAGACACCAAACTCAGCCCAGACTTCTTTAAATGAAACTTGACAGATGGAACATATGTGGTGGTCACAGTGTCCGAGTCTGGAGGGTTAAACTCAGTCTCACACACAGATGAACTCTGGCAGTCGTCAAGTCCATATATGAAAGTTAATTAATCGTTGAGTCATAGTCTCAGCGGACCAGCGAGTGGAGCGAGGGACCTCAGCAAATGACCCAATCTTTGGCAACGGCAGCGCCACAAAGCATCACCCCGCCTGCACGTGGACCGATCTGGATCTGCAGATTCACTGTGAAGTGTCAAAGCTTTTGTTTTTACGTGGACGAGTCACATGATGCAGCGCTGCCTGTTTTCCACATCAGGCTCAGTTTCACATTCTCACCTTTAGTGCTGAAACACTTTACATGTGGTGTGTGTGCGCGGTGTGTGTGTGTGTTGGTGTGGTGTGTGTGTGTATGTGTGTGTGTGTGTGTGTGTGTGTGTGGTGTGTGTGTGTGTGTGTGGTGTGTGGGGTGTGGTGTGTGTGTGTGTATGTATGTGTGTGGTGTGAGAGTGTGGTGTGTGTGGTGTGGTGAGTGTGTGTGTGTGTGTGTATGGTGTGTGTGTGTGGTGTGTGAGTGTGTGGTGTGTGTGTGTATGTGTGTGGTGTGGTGTGAGTGTGTGTGTGTGTGTGTGTATGTGTGTGTGTGTGTGTGAGTGTGTGTGTGTGTGTGTGTGTGTATGTGTGTGTGTGGTGTGTGTGTGTGTGTGTGTGTGTGTGTATGTGTGCGTGCATGCGTGTGTGTGTGTGTGTGTGGTGTGTGTGTGTGTGTGTGTGTTGTTGGCAGCTTTACATTGAAGGAAAACCATCTGCTCTGTGTTACACATCGAAAGTTTCCACGACACCATTTTCACTCCCTGACGTTGGAATTCAGAGTCGAAAATGATTTTCCCCTGGACGAGATACAACAGAAATATTTCTCAGAGCTTCTTATTCTGCAAGCTTCAGACATCTGTCAGGACCAGAACCAGAGCCAGAGCCAGAACCAGGACCAGAACCAGAACCAGAGCCAGGACCAGGACCAGGCTGATGCTGGATGTTTCAGGATAATTCTGATACCAGTAAGTGAGAGTTTAACCTTTGGTCGAGCGTGTTTCTGATGGACAACACGACTCTGCTCCCGTCTTCTGCTGATTTTATTGGATCCTGATTTGATTTTTTGGAGACGGCCCAAGGAAAATCTGTAATTGTTCCCAAACTTATAGAGCAGGATCCTGCAATCATTGGAGGGAAATTGTAATTAATCTTCACGGAGTGTACAGATCAGTGGAAAGAAAACATGTTAAAACAATTAACTCCACTGTCTGCAAGAACAGAACAAACCCAAAACTCTTTCACCAGAGCTGCTTCTTCACTTTGTGATCACTGGTGAGAACTCTCCACACTGGAGGCGAGCGATCCAAAATAAACACACAAACTACAGGAATATAAGTATCTGTGAATGTTAGGCCCAGTTCAGACCAAACCCAGCACTGTGGTGACAATGCAGGAGTTCACATCTGAACGGAGGTACAGCAATGAAAAACCTCGGTCTGTTGGTCTGTTTGTTGGTTGTTTGGTTGGTCGGCTGTTCGATTGGTTGGTTGGTCAGCTAGTCGGTTGTTTGGTTGGTGGGTTGGTTGGTTGGTTGGTCGGTCGGTTGGTTAGTTGGTTGGTTGGTTGGTTGTTGGTTGGTTGGTTGGTCAGCTGGTCGGGTTGTTTGGTCAGCTGGTCGGGTTGTTTGGTTGGTTGGTTGGTTGGTTGGTCGGTCGGTTGGTTAGTTGGTTGGTTGGTTGGTCGGTCGGTCGGTTGGTTGGTTGGTCAGTTGGTCGGTTGGTTAGTCAGTTGGTTGGTCGGTCGGTCGGTCGGTCGGTCGGTCAGTTGGTTGGTCAGTTGGTTGGTTGGTTAGTTGGTTGGTTAGTTGGTTGGTTGGTCGGTCAGTTGGTTGGTTGGTTGGTTGGTTGGTTGGTCAGTTGGTTGGTTAGTTGGTTGGTTGGTTGGTTGGTCGGTCGGTCAGTTGGTTGGTTGGTTGGTCGGTCAGTTGGTTGGTTGGTTGGTTGGTTGGTCAGTTGGTTGGTTAGTTGTGTTGTGATTCGGTTTTTGTCTCTGTTTTGGTGTGTTTCCTCCCTAATCCTCCTCTCTGTCTCCTAGGAGCCGTGCAGGAGGGCGGAGCTGCAGGCTCGGTAGCGAGGCACACCTGGTCCCAATCTACTCCACAGCAGAGCTATTTAAGCTCAGCTCAAACTTCTCCTCAGTGCCAGACCAATTTCACCTGTCGAGCGATTCATGCCCTTGCTGAGTTTCCCGAGCCTGCAGCTTCCTGTCCTCCGTGATATTCTCTGCGAGTTTCCCTGAGTTTTTTCCTCTGCCACGGTAGTCGTGAGTGCTTGTTTTCCCTCGTGTGTTTTTTTTCCCTCCCTTGTGGAGCGATTTTGATTTCGTTGCTACTTTTAGTTTCCTGTTGTGGGTTTTTTGGGTTTTTTTATAGTGTTTGTTTCTTCGATCGTTTTTTCCCTGTTGACAGGTGATTTTCTGTTTTTGACATTGTTTGATTAAACTGTTTTTTGACTCGACTCTGCATTTGGGTTGGTTGGTCGGTTGGTTGGTTGGTTGGTCGGTTGGTCAGTTGGTTGGTTGGTTGGTCAGCTGTTCAGTTGGTTGGTCGGTTGGTCGGTTGGTTGGTTGGTTGGTTGGTTGGTTGGTTGGTTGGTCAGTTGGTCGGTTGGTTGGTCAGTTGGTTGGTTGGTTGGTTGATCAGTTGGTCGGTTGGTTAGTTGGTTGGTGAGTTGGTTGGTCAGTTGATTGGTGAGTTGGTTGGTCGGTTGGTTGGTCAGTTGGTCGGTCGGTTGGTTGGTTGGTTGGTCAGTTGGTTGTTCAGCTGTTCAGTTGGTTGGTTGGTTAGTTGGTTAGTTGGTCGGTTGGTTGGTTGGTCAGTTGGTTGGTTGGTAGGTTGGTTAATCAGTTGGTCAGTTGGTTGGTCAGTTGGTTGGTTGGTTGGTTGGTCAGTTGGTCGGTTGGTTGGTTGGTTGGTTGGTCAGCTGTTCGTTTGGTCAGTTGGTCGGTTGGTTGGTCGGTCAGTTGGTTGGTTGGTTGGTCAGTTGGTTGGTTGGTGAGTTGGTTGGTGAGTTGGTTGGTTGGTTGGTCAGTTGGTCGGTCGGTTGGTTGGTTGGTTGGTTGGTCAGTTGGTTGTTCAGCTGTTCAGTTGGTTGGTTGGTCGGTCGGTTGGTTAGTTGGTTGGTCAGTTGGTTGGTGAGTTGGTTGGTCAGTTGGTCGGTCGGTTGGTTGGTTGGTCAGTTGGTTGTTCAGCTGTTCAGTTGGTTGGTTGGTCGGTTGGTTGGTTGGTCAGTTGGTTGGTTGGTTGGTAGGTTGGTTAATCAGTTGGTCAGTTGGTTGGTTGGTCAGTTGGTTGGTCAGTTGGTTGGTTGGTCCGTTGGTTGGTTGGTCGGTTGGTTGGTCAGTTGGTTGGTTGGTTGGTTGGTCGGTTGGTTGGTTGGTTGGTTGGTCGGTTGGTTGGTCAGTTGGTCAGTTGGTTGGTTGGTCAGTTGGTTGGTCTGGCCGTCAGAGCGGTCAAACTGCGCCACAGGCAGCCTACCTGTTGCGTTCTGGTTTATTTCATGAAGCAGCTTCTACATCTGAGTCTGACTCACTCTGACTAAATGTGATGAGAATCCAGCCTGAGCCATCTGCAGACCGAACCCTCGACCCTGACTGCTGGTTCCTGCAAGACAAAAAGGGCATCATCATCATGTCACATTTTGATGAAGCCGATAGTGCTGATCTCACTGTCAATCACTCCTTGAATCCTTGAACCAGCAGCCCACATCTGTACTCAGAACTCTTACTCAAGTTAAAGTAATAATACACAGTCGAAACATACTCGTGTTGCAGTCGGGTACGACTTCTTATACATCATCTGATCCACTGAAACCAGCTCAAGGTCCTGGAAACTGTTAGCACTATTTCAAAATAAGACGATGAACTGACCTTCCAGAGAGAAAATCCTCTCTCCCAGTGCGTCCACAATATCTTTCAGCGCTGATTCGTCTGTCACTTTGAAGAAGTGTTTGTCATCCGGGTCGCTAGCGATGAATTTGATTTCCTTTAGAAAAGCTTCAGGGTTGATTCCCCGACGGTTGTAATAACCCAGAACCTGGAAGAGACGCAGAGGAAGCAACAAAGTAAACAAAAGGAAAATGAAGTTTGAAGGTGAGGAAGGAATAAACAGGAAGGCAGACCGGGTCAGCTGGGTGTTTGAGGGTTGTAGGTAAAGGGAGACTCACAGCGATGGCGTACATGGTGATGTTGTCTTCCTTGCTGTCGGGGACGGCCTGCTGCAGCTGTGGACTGTCGTGAGATTCTCCATCTGTGATCACGATCATCACCTTCTGAGCGCCGGGCCGGCCGCCACGTTTGAACGCCTCCGACCTGCACGGCGAGGAAGAGTTAAGACTAAGACACGTGGGGGAACCTGGTTGTAGGTTTAGTACTCAGGATGAAGGGCATAATCTCGTGTTGTACCGTGCAACATTGATGCCCAGCGCCGTCCTCGTCTCCTCGCCACCCCGCTGATCGATGTTCCTCGCAGCCTCCACCACCTCCTCCACGGTCTGGTACTCACCCAGACTGAACTCATGGACCACTGTGGAGCCATACTGAATGACACCCACCTGGAGCCAAAACACACCAGAGCTCAGTCCAAACCACAGAATAATATTGTGATCTGTGTTTACATCCAGTCAGGTCAGTCATCAACTGTTGGGTCTGTTACTAACCACATGAGATTTAACAAGGTCAGGTCACGATTATGAAAGCAGCACTATGTAACAATTAACAAACAAATAAAAATGCATCGTCTGCAGTCTACGTCGACTCCCTCCGGACATTTTTTCTTTTAGGACTTGGTGATGAACAGACCTGCGTCTGACCTGGGCCGATGTAGAACTTCTGCAGGATGTTGATGAGGAAGTCTTGGACCTCATACCATGGGTAGATGGAGTTAGAGCCATCCAGAACAATCACGATGTCCATGAACGTCTCACACCCTACAAGAAAAAACAAAGATGTGTACAGAATGGATGGATGTATGATGGATGGATGGATGGATGATGGATGTATGGATGGATGATGGATGGATGGATGATGGATGGATGTATGGATGGATGGATGATGGATGGATGATGGATGTATGATGGATGGATGATGGATGGATGATGGATGGATGGATGATGGATGGATGGATGATGGATGGATGGATGGATGGATGATGGATGATGGATGATGGATGTATGGATGATGGATGGATGGATGATGGATGTATGATGGATGGATAGATGGATGGATGATGGATGGATGATGGATGGATGTATGGATGGATATGATGGATGGATGGATGATGGATGGATGATGGATGGATGATGTATGGATGGATATGATGGATGGATGATGTATGGATGGATGATGGATGGATGATGGTTGGATGATGGATGGATGGATGATGGATGGATGGATAGATGGATGATGGATGGATGGATGATGGATGGATGGATGGATATGATGGATGGATGGATGGATGATGGATGGATGGATGATGGATGGATGATGGATGAATGATGGATGGATGATGGATGGATGATGGATGGATGGATGATGGATGGATGATGGATGGATGGATGATGGATGGATGATGTATGGATGGATGATGGATGGATGATGGATGGATGGATGGATGGATGGATGATGTATGGATGGATGATGGATGGATATGATGGATGGATGATGGATGATGGATGGATGGATGGATGATGGATATGATGGATGGATGGATGATGGATGGATGATGTATGGATGGATGATGGATGGATGATGGATGGATGGATGATGGATGGATGGATGATGGATGGATGGACGATGGATGGATGGATGATGGATGGATGATGGATGATGTATGGATGGATGATGTATGGATGGATGATGGATGGATGGATGGATGATGGATGGATGGATGATGGATGGATGGATGATGGATGAATGATGGATGGATGATGTATGGATGGATATGATGGATGATGGATGGATGATGGATGGAGGGATGATGGATGGATGGATTACTCTGCAGGGCGGGTGCCATGGTGTGGGACAGTCTGAAGTTCCGGCTGACTCTGGAGCAGATTCCTGTGCTGTACAACGAGCTTCCACACTCATGAGACCAGAGCGGGCCGCAGGTCTGAGGACAGATTCAGAGCAATGAATGGACGATGATTTGAATTGATGTGAGTCCATGTGGAGGAAGATTCTCTGTGCGTTTCCTGTCACGTGACGACTCACCACAAAGCTGTTGTCTTTGGGGTTGGAGGTCAGCGTCATGCCCAGCCTCATCTTGTCTTTCCTCTCAGACACGTTGTCCAAAGAAACTTTCCTGAAACACCAGAAATCACAGTTAGGACGAACACACTGCTCCCAGGGATCATCATGATCTCTGGCATTGGATTCAGCGTGTTTGAACTTACATTACAAACCGCAGCTACAAACAGCGGTTGAAAGTAACTATGTACATCACTCAAGTACAATTCTGATGTATTTGTACTTTATACTTGTTGGACTTCTTTGTTTTGTTATAATATATAATATAATAATAAGCACATTGAAAATATTCCACTGTGAACATTTGCACATTACCTGCTACTTACAGTTCCCTGCACAGCTGTACTGCTCTTCTTATTTTAATTGTGTTTATATATTTATTGTTTATTGTTTATACTTTTAATACTTGGTTTTCTTTATCTTCCTATTTTTAGAGAATGTTTGTCATGTACCAATGACATCAAAACAAATTACTTGTATGTGAAAAGTCGACTTGGCAATAAACGTTTTTCTACTTTCTTGTACATCTATGGAACATATTTCACTTCACTGTTATAAACATATTGAAC
>CM014084.1:273608-306108 GCA_004119915.2 Collichthys lucidus
TGACTTTACCGGTGTGTGGTTGAACCTCGGCGCTCCGGCCACGTAGAGCTGAGATCCACGAGACGAAACAAGTGAACCCACCGAGTAACCTGAAACCAAAAACGAGCCAATCAGGAGTGAGACAACCAAGAAATAAGTTAAGTACGTTAAGTCTGAAGCTCTCTGCGTGTGCTTACAAATGAAGCGATCATTGATCAGAATTGTAAGGTCAACTGAGTCGAATGTGCACAATAGGATGGAGGTTAGTTGGTTGATGACCTTCCTGTTGCACCACCCTCAGGCTAAAGTAGCACACAGGCTCTATACTTTTACATGTCATTACCCAGATACGCTCCGTGGTTCATCAGCTCCTCTGGAAACTCGTCCTTGTAGGAGGATTTTGGTGGAACGACTTTTCCATGTTTAGTCTCCTTCAGCACGGCCCCGTTCCAGTTGTAGGCGCCCACCGCCCCGAGCAGAATCCCATCCTGAAGGGACAACTTGCATTTTAATGGAGATCACAGTGACACAGTGAGCATAACGTGTCAATTATAACACGTTAATTATATAACAAGAGAAGTATTCAACATTCGCATGTTAAATCCTGAAAGAGTTTTTTAAAAAATTATTAGCTAAGTAAATGACACTAGTGATGCTTGTAGTGAATGTTAACAAATAACTCTACTTCAAGTTAACGGCAACAAACTTTTCATTGTTGATTTATATATTACCAAGATTCTATTCTTTGTATTACATATATTCAAACAGACACATTTAGAAAGGTTTGAACCCTGTTGTCTGGTTGGTTGGTTGGTTGGTTGGTTGGTTGGTTGGTTGGTCGGTCGGTCGGTCTGTTGTCTGGTTGGTTATCTGGTTGGTTGGTCTGTTGGTTGGTTGTCTGGTTGGTTGGTTGGTTGGTTGCTTGGTTGGTCGGTCTGTTGCTTGGTTGTCTGGTTGGTTGTCTGGTTGGTTGGTTGCTTGGTTGGTTGGTGGGTTGGTTTGTTGGTTGGTGGGTTGGTCTGTTGGTTGGTTGGTTGGTTGGGTGGTTGGTTGGTTGTCTGGTTGGTCTGTTGGTTGGTTGGTTGGTTGGTTGGTCTGTTGGTTGGTTGGTTGGTTGGTTGGTTGGTGATAAAAACACACTTTAACATTTCATTTTGATTTAGATAGTAAAGACTAAACTGCTCAATTCATTAAACGTTCATTAAAGCATTGGGGAAGTCGGCCTCTTTACTGCGACCACAAACTCAACAATTTGTTTAATTTTTCATGGATGTTGACTCGAATTAAACCTGATGACTGTAATGGAGTAAAACAAACTTCATGTGTCTTATTGATGCTCTGGACTAGTTCTAAACTAGAGATTAACTGATGTAGCTTATAACACATTATGACTACCTGTTCACACACCTCAACATCCAGCTGTGGTATAAAGTCATAGTGTGCGCTAACAGTCCATGCAGTGTCATCAGTTTGATGCATTTATGAACATTCATGCTTCTTCATAAGGTTTCATTGTTGGATCTCAGGTCATAAACAAGTCATTATGCATGAAATGTCTGAACTCTGCTCAGAGGCCGTCACACGTTGTGACCAGCTGTCTTTGTTCGTCTTTGTGCTGGAGCAGATTTAATCCTTCAGCTCTTAAACTGAAATCCAAGTGCAGTGACAGAGAGAGCAGCCTGTTTACTTTGAGCTCATCTTCAGATAAAAAACTTCTTTTTCAGGGAGTAACTAGAACGTAACGTCTGCTCGGGTTTGGCTCTCAGTCAGATCACATCCCAAAGGAACATTTCTGGAAATTGCACTTTGTCCTTTAATTTCTGACAGTTTAATCACCAGCACTTGAGTTTAACTCAGACAAACAGTCTCCACAACGAGAAAGTGAATCATTTCATCTGTAAAAACTCGGCTACAGATCCAGGTTCAGGTCTCAGTTTAAACAGGTGCTTCATCAGACACCAAACTCAGCCCAGACTTCTTTAAATGAAACTTGACAGATGGAACATATGTGGTGGTCACAGTGTCCGAGTCTGGAGGGTTAAACTCAGTCTCACACACAGATGAACTCTGGCAGTCGTCAAGTCCATATATGAAAGTTAATTAATCGTTGAGTCATAGTCTCAGCGGACCAGCGAGTGGAGCGAGGACCTCAGCAAATGACCCAATCTTTGGCAACGGCAGCGCCACAAAGCATCACCCCCGCCTGCACGTGGACCGACTCTGGATCTGCAGATTCACTGTGAAGTGTCAAAGCTCTTTTGTTTTTACGTGGACGAGTCACATGATGCCGCGCTGCCTGTTTTCCACATCAGGCTCAGTTTCACATTCTCACCTTTAGTGCTGAAACACTTTACATGTGTGTGTGTGCGCGTGTGTGTGTGGTGGGTGGTGTGTGTGTGTGTGGTGTGTGTGGATGTGGTGGTGTGTGTGGTGGTGGGGTGTGTGTGTGTGTGTATATGTATGTGTGTGTGTGGGTGTGTGTGTGTGTGTGTGGTGTGTGTGTATGTGTGGTGTGTATATGTATGTGTGGTGTGGGTGTGTGTGTGTGTGTGTGTGTGGTGTGTGGTATGTGTGTGTGTGTGTGTGTGTGGTGTGTGTGTTGTGTATGTGTGGTGTGTGTGGGTGTGTGTGGGTGTGTGTGTGTGTGTTGTGTGTTGTGTGTGTGTTGTGTGTGTGTGGTGTGTGAGTGCGTGCATGCGTGTGTGTGTGTGTGTGTGTGTGTATGTGTGTGGTGTGTGTATGCATGTATGTGTGTGTGTGTGTGTGTGTGTGTGTGTTTGTGTGTGTATGGTGCGTGCATGCGTGTGTTGGTGTGTGTGTGGTGTGTGTTGGCAGCTTACATTGAAGGAAAACCATCTGCTCTGTGTTACACATCGAAAGTTTCCACGACACCATTTTCACTCCCTGACGTTGGAATTCAGAGTCGAAAATGATTTTCCCCTGGACGAGATACAACAGAAATATTTCTCAGAGCTTCTTATTCTGCAAGCTTCAGACATCTGTCAGGACCAGAACCAGAGCCAGAGCCAGAACCAGGACCAGAACCAGAACCAGAGCCAGGACCAGGACCAGGCTGATGCTGGATGTTTTCTGATTCTGATACCAGTAAGTGAGAGTTTAACCTTTGGTCGAGCGTGTTTCTGATGGACAACACGACTCTGCTCCCGTCTTCTGCTGATTTTATTGGATCCTGATTTGATTTTTTGGAGACGGCCCGAGGAAAATCTGTAATTGTTCCCAAACTTATAGAGCAGGCTCCTGCAATCATTGGAGGGAAATTGTAATTAATCTTCACGGAGTGTACAGATCAGTGGAAAGAAAACATGTTAAAACGATTAACTCCACTGTCTGCAAGAACAGAACAAACCCAAAACTCTTTCACCAGAGCTGCTTCTTCACTTTGTGATCACTGGTGAGAACTCTCCACACTGGAGGCGAGCGATCCAAAATAAACACACAAACTACAGGAATATAAGTATCTGTGAATGTTAGGCCCAGTTCAGACCAAACCCAGCACTGTGGTGACAATGCAGGAGTTCACATCTGAACGGAGGTACAGCAATGAAAAACCTCGGTCTTTCGGTCTGTTGGTCTGTTTGTTGGTTGTTTGGTTGGTCGGCTGTTCGATTGGTTGGTTGGTCAGCTAGTCGGTTGTTTGGTTGGTTGGTTGGTTGGTTGGTTGGTTGGTTGGTCAGCTGGTCGGGTTGTTTGGTTGGTTGGTTGGTTGGTTGGTCGGTCGGTCGGTTGGTTAGTTGGTTGGTTGGTTGGTTGGTTGGTTGGTTGGTTGGTTGGTCAGTTGGTCGGTTGGTTAGTCAGTTAGTTGGTCGGTCGGTCGGTCGGTTGGTTGGTTGGTTGGTCAGTTGGTTAGTCAGTTGGTTGGTCGGTCGTCGGTCGGTCGGTCGGTCGGTCAGTGGTTGTTGTTGGTTGGTTGGTTGGTGGTTAGTTGGGTTGGTCGGTCAGTTGGTTGGTTGGTTGGTTGGTTGGTCAGTTGGTTGGTTAGTTGGTTGGTTGGTTGGTTGGTTGGTTGGTTGGATGGTAGGTCGCGTCAGTTGGTTGGTTGGTTGGTGGTTGGTCAGTTGGTTGGTTGGTTGGTCAGCTGTTCAGTTGGTTGGTTGGTTGGTTGGTCAGTTGGTCGGTTGGTTGGTCAGTTGGTTGGTTGGTCAGTTGGTTGGTTGATCAGTTGGTCGGTTGGTTAGTTGGTTGGTGAGTTGGTTGGTCAGTTGATTGGTGAGTTGGTTGGTCGGTTGGTTGGTCAGTTGGTCGGTCGGTTGGTTGGTTGGTTGGTTGGTCAGTTGGTTGTTCAGCTGTTCAGTTGGTTGGTTGGTTAGTTGGTTGGTTGGTCGGTTGGTAGGTTGGTTAATCAGTTGGTCAGTTGGTTGGTCAGTTGGTTGGTTGGTCAGTTGGTTGGTTGGTTGGTCAGTTGGTTGGTTGGTCGTTTGGTTGGTTGGTTGGTCAGTTGGTTGGTTGGTTGGTCAGCTGTTCGGTTGGTCAGTTGGTCGGTTGGTTGGTCGGTCAGTTGGTTGGTTGGTTGGTCAGTTGGTTGGTTGATCAGTTGGTCGGTTGGTTAGTTGGTTGGTGAGTTGGTTGGTGAGTTGGTTGGTTGGTTGGTCAGTTGGTCGGTCGGTTGGTTGGTTGGTCAGTTGGTTGGTTGGTCAGTTGGTTGTTCAGCTGTTCAGTTGGTTGGTTGGTCGGTCGGTTGGTTAGTTGGTTGGTCAGTTGGTTGGTGAGTTGGTTGGTTGGTTGGTCAGTTGGTCGGTCGGTTGGTTGGTTGGTCAGTTGGTTGGTTGGTCAGTTGGTTGTTCAGCTGTTCAGTTGGTTGGTTGGTCGGTTGGTTGGTTGGTCAGTTGGTTGGTTGGTTGGTAGGTTGGTTAATCAGTTGGTCAGTTGGTTGGTTGGTTGGTCAGTTGGTTGGTCAGTTGGTTGGTTGGTCCGTTGGTTGGTTGGTCGGTTGGTTGGTCAGTTGGTCAGTTGGTTGGTTGGTCGGTTGGTTGGTCGGTTGGTTGGTTGGTCAGTTGGTTGGTCAGTTGGTTGGTTGGTCCGTTGGTTGGTTGGTCGGTTGGTTGGTTGGTTGGTCAGTTGGTTGGTTGGTTGGTAGGTTGGTTAATCAGTTGGTCAGTTGGTTGGTTGGTCAGTTGGTTGGTCAGTTGGTTGGTTGGTCCGTTGGTTGGTTGGTCGGTTGGTTGGTTGGTCAGTTGGTTGGTTGGTCCGTTGGTTGGTTGGTCGGTTGGTTGGTTGGTTGGTCAGTTGGTTGGTTGGTCAGTTGGTTGGTTGGTCAGTTGGTTGGTCAGTTCGTTGGTTGGTCCGTTGGTTGGTTGGTCAGTTGGTTGGTCAGTTGGTTGGTTGGTCCGTTGGTTGGTTGGTCGGTTGGTTGGTTGGTTGGTCAGTTGGTTGGTCTGGCCATCAGAGCGGTCAAACTGCGCCACAGGCAGCCTACCTGTTGCGTTCTGGTTTATTTCATGAAGCAGCTTCTACATCTGAGTCTGACTCACTCTGACTAAATGTGATGAGAATCCAGCCTGAGCCATCTGCAGACCGAACCCTCGACCCTGACTGCTGGTTCCTGCAAGACAAAAAGGGCATCATCATCATGTCACATTTTGATGAAGCCGATAGTGCTGATCTCACTGTCAATCACTCCTTGAATCCTTGAACCAGCAGCCCACATCTGTACTCAGAACTCTTACTTAATGTAACCCACATGGTTACTAAACCAACATTTGTCATTTAAGTGGAGTACCTCAGCTCACCACTTAGTGGCGCACCACCCCCATGCGCAATGTCCGATGCATTGAACGTGACCATGGTCTGACCTGTGCGTGGTCATCGTCTGCACCGAGCGCCATCTTAGAGAGAGTTGAGCCACTGAGCAGAGCACTCGCACATGCAATGAGCGATTGAACCGGGGAAAAAGTCGTGTGAATGCACGCGTGAGTGAGACCGGAGCCAGGTTTCACCATATAATCCCTTGAGAACTCCGGTAAGAGAAATGCTATGTTACCGGGCTAGGCTACAGGTTAGCTATTGATATTAGCATGATATGAGAAAATTCCTGTTATTGAGGCATGTTCATAAAACCAGTCGGAGTGTGTGATGTGTTTCATTATTGTTTTAAGCCTACTCTGGTACCTGTTGTATCATTGTTGTACTCTGTAAACGAGCTGTAAAAAGATGCTAACGACCTAGCGCGAAGCTAATGCTAATCGCGGCTAATCGCCGCTAAGCTAATTCTGAGTTTTACCTGCAAAAGGGTGATGTGAATGCTAGTCGTGAGGCTAAGCAAGCTAACATGCTATTAGCTGGTTAAGCTAATGAGCCTTAACTGTGATTAATGATGAGGAAGGGAGACAGCTATGGTACGGAAATGTGTTTTGGTACGAGTTCATGCTAATTATTTCCTGGTCATTGAAATGAATGTATTGAGTATTATGCACTAAAGTTGATTGCATGTTAAAAAAAAGAGTTAAAAACAGTTAATATTGTAACTTTGTGGTTAAAAAGATAAATACTAATTCCATAGAGCTATTTATGAATATAAATAGAGCTTAATTGAAATAAGTTAATTTATGTTGAAATATAAGTTCATGGTAAAATATATATATATTGTACTGTAAAATATGCAGACTCATTTAAAGCACTTAAATGCATTATATCCTCCATTCGGATATATATATATATATATATATATATGGAAGAGAGAGTGAAAAGTGAAAGTAGAAATATGTCAGTTGAACAGGAAGTACTGATTATTTGTTCTACACTCTATGTGTAGACTGGTTTTTTGTTCCTTTGGTATTCGACGGATTAGGACTTGATTCAGATTCCGAACTGAGGAGGTTCGGTGGCGAGCCATTAAGGACGAGCGATTCAGACGGAGCGGTGCATGGTCTGGCCAGCTGTGGGATCCACTCCGAGGAGCTTCTGACATCAACTCACTTCACTCGTGATACAGATAAGAACATAACACAAAAATCTACCCGGGTAGTAAAGTTATGGACTGAACTTTGAACATTGCATGAACAGAAACTGATCAGAACACTTACCTTCTACAAAGAAGGAGAGACACTTTCTTTTGAACTTTTTTTATTTTTTTGTTTGTTTATTAATTTTCTACCATTTTGAAAGAGCTCTATTTTTCTGTATTTTATTTTCATTCACTGCAAAATATTGTAGCAATAAATTGTCAATTGTTAATCTCACGGTGTCGCATTGGTCTAACAATTACCAGCTCTCCGAACCTAGCATGAATGTTAGTGTCATTGTTTGTTGCTAATCAGACTACAGGCGCTACATAAAACTTGGCGAGCCAGCCAGGAGTTGGTTTAACTCTTTTGAACGTGAGGTTAACAGTGTGACATTTATTGTGCATTTCTGTAAATGTGATACTTAAATTACATACATTTACATTGTGGTCCTAAACCAAACATGGATACAGTTACAAGGGAAAATGTTAAAGTACCTAATTCACTGCTAGTTAGTGGTGTAACTGGGTGTGAGGTAGACGACGAAGTATTTGAGCACCTGGGACAGTATGGTAAGATTGAGAGGGTACTTAAAGTTACCAGCAAAGAAGCTAAGTTCCAGAACTCGGCTATAGTGGAATATAGTTCAGGTGGAGCTATTGAACATCTTAAAGATACCCTACCTATTGATAGGCCCTCCAGTAGCCCAGACATTGTCCACCACATTGAGCTCTTGTCAGAGCTGTACGCAGCAGACAAAGGTTCTACCTTAACTCAGACCTACCTAGGTGAACTAAAGACTGTTGCTCAGCTAAGTGGGACAGATTTCATACAGCTTTTACAAGATGAACTGGCCAGGATCCAAGCATCAACCAAACCCCAGACCCCTCAACCTGTCGCATCAGGAAGTAATGCGGATTCTCATTGCGCCAGCCCTGCACACCTCAGTGGTGTAACTACCCCTGAACTTCAAGCATCCCCAGTTGAGGTTGGTGCAGCGGTCTCATCTCCACTCAAGATCCCATTACCTTCTGAGCATCTCTCCACTCCAGAAATCCAAAAAGTTGTGGTGGAGCATGTCGTCAAGAGCAGTGATCTCCCCTACCACTATCAAGGCAACACCCGACTTAGACCCTTTTCAGGGAGAATCCCTTGTCCCAGTGCAGAGTCAGATTATGACACGTGGCGCAGCAACGTTGAGTTTTTCCTTGCAGACCCCACCATGTCTGCTACCCATACAACCAGGAAGATGGTTGAGAGTCTCTTTCCGCCTGCAGCCACCATGGTGAAACACCTTGGGCCCAATGCTTCCCCTAATGAGTATCTTGTCCTTCTTGACTCTGCGTATGGTATCATTGATGACGGTGATGAGCTTTTTGCAAAGTTCTTGCACACTAACCAAGACCCTGGAGAAAAGCCTTCTGGCTATTTGCAGCGCTTGCAGACAATCTTGAGCAAGGTCATCAAAAGAGGTGGCTTAGCTGCGGGTGATTCTGACCGCCAGCTGCTTAAACAGTTCTGTAGAGGCTGTTGGAGTAATGGGCTACTTACCAGTCTTCAGCTTGAACAGAAGAAGAATACCCCCCCTCCTTTTTCAGAGTTACTCCTTTCAGTGCGCTCTGAGGAGGACAGACAAGCTGCTAAGTCCAGCAGGATGAAGCAGCACTTTGGAGCTAACAGGACAAAGGTACAGTCACATGCCCTCTCAGTGGAGGACTACCCCACTGATGATGAAGCAACAGCCCCCTTTGAACCACAAAAGCTTGAAAAACAAATAGCAAAACTACAAGCCCAAGTAGCTTCCTTGAAAGCATCACTAAGCTCAAACCAAGTGTGTGCTAAGCCAGGTAAGAAACAAAAGGCTAAGCCCAAAGCTTCTGCTGAAGGAAGCCCATCATTTTCTCCGGAGCCAAAACTTACCAACAGGAAGCCCCGCCCCTGGTACTGCTTCAGGTGCGGCGAGGACGGCCACATCGCGCCTTCTTGCGACAATGAAGCGAACCCTGAATTAGTTGAAAAGAAGCGCAGAGAGCTAAAACAAAAACAAGAAGCTTGGGAACAAAGTTTAAACTAAATGCAGTTCCTGCCGAGGGACAGCCAGGAACTGGAACTGAGAACGATAGTCCCAACCCAACACTTAGGGCAAAACCATTCGTTCGCTCACATAAAATAGACCCCCAAGCTAAGCTCCCTCGAGGTCTGGTAGGACAGAAATGTGTAGCAGATGTCAGTGTGTCAGGTGTTAACACTAGGTGTCTCTTAGACTCAGGGTCTCAGGTAACCACGGTGACCGCTTCTTTTTCCAGAACTCACCTGTCAGAGCACCCCATCCAGCCCTTCCAAGCCCTGGATGTTGAGGGCGCTAACGGCCAGAATGTCCCCTATTTAGGCTATGTACCCATCACTCTCAAGTTCCCCAGAGAATTTGTTGGAGCTGAACCTGAAATCTCTACATTAGCCTTAGTGGTACCAGACCGTAGCAGTAACTGTGACACACCTGTCCTTATTGGCACAAACGCATTAGACATTTTGTATGAGGAACATTGCATTGATAAAAACCCAAATGACTTGTCTTCTGTTTATGGCTATAGGCAGATCTTTCGTGTACTCAAACTCAGAAATAAAGTTAACTCTACAGGGAGAGTAGGGTTAGCAAAGCTTGAAGGTAAACTACAGCAGGTCTTACCTGCTAAAGAGAGAGTCTGTTTAGAAGGGTATGTGAAGATTTACACCCCCTGTGACTGTGTTATGGTCGAGCAGCCTCAGTCCTCTGCCTTACCTGGAGGGGTGTTTGTTGAGTGCTGCCTCGTCACCTTGCCCCATCACCCTCGTCACAAGCTGTCTGTATGGGTGAGAAATGAGAATGAGCACGATGTCACGCTCCCTTCAAACTGCGTCATCGCTGAGCTTCACACACCCGAAGAGATCCATGAAAACTTACCTGACTTAAACAAAACCGCTGACCTTGTGAAATGCTATGCTGGCACCCCAAACCAGCCAAAGAACCAGACCAGTCAAGCTTCACCATTGACTTTGGGGATTCACCCCTTTCAAAAGACTGGAAGGACAGGGTGACAGGTAGTTTGTATGAATATCGGGATGTTTTTGCCTGTAATGACAACGACTTTGGGCATGCAACCAAAGTAACACACCACATAAACCTGAAAGACGACACACCATTCAAACAAAGACCCCGACCAATCCACCCTAATGACTACGAAGCGGTGAGAAAGCATTTGCGTACACTACTAGATGCAGGAGTGATTCGTGAGTCCGAGTCCCCTTATGCTTCCCCAATAGTAGTAGTTCGTAAGAAAAACGGAGAGGTCCGTCTTTGCATTGATTATCGTAAGCTCAATTCACTCACAATCAGAGACGCGTACGCATTGCCCAACCTTGAGGAAGCCTTTTCAGTTCTCGCGGGATCTAAATGGTTTTCAGTGATGGATCTAAAGAGTGGATATTACCAAATCGAGATGGAGGAACGTGATAAGCCAAAGACCGCTTTTGTTTGCCCGTTGGGGTTCTACGAATTCAATCGCATGCCCCAAGGCATCACAAATGCCCCCAGTACTTTCCAACGCTTAATGGAGAGGGTCATGGGTTCCCTCAACCTGAAGGAAGTATTGGTATTCTTGGATGACATCATCGTGTTTTCCAGCACGTTAGAGGAGCATGAAATCCGGCTCAAGCACGTCCTCCAGCAGCTGAGAGAGAATGGGCTGAAACTGTCGCCGACAAAATGCCATTTCTTCCAGAGCTCAGTGCGGTATCTGGGTCACATCGTTTCAAGCAGAGGGGTAGAGACTGACCCCGACAAGGTAAGAGCCCTTACCACCTGGCCTAGACCCCAAACCCTCGGTGAACTCAAGTCCTTCTTGGGCTTCGCGGGGTATTACCGCCGCTTTGTCCGCGACTATTCGAAAATAGTCAAACCCTTGAATGATCTGACCAGCGGCTACCCACCTTATCGTAAGGGCCCCAGAACATCTAGCCCCGGAGGGTATTTCAACCCCAAAGAACCCTTCAACGAACGGTGGACGCCTGATTGTCAAAAGGCATTTGATGTCATCATTGAGAAACTCACATCCGCACCTGTCCTTGGGTTCGCAGACCCAAAACTAGCGTACGTGCTTCACACTGACGCTAGCACTTCCGGTCTAGGGGCAGCCCTGTACCAAGAACAGGAAGGTGAAATGCGAGTCATTGCTTATGCGAGCAGAGGCCTTTCATCCAGTGAAAAGCGATATCCCGCCCATAAGCTTGAATTCCTCGCTCTCAAGTGGTCGATTGTGGAGAAATTCCACGACTACCTTTATGGGAACGCTTTCACTGTCATAACGGACAATAATCCGTTGACTTATGTTTTGAAGTCCGCCAAACTAGACGCTGCCAGTTATCGCTGGCTAGCAGCTCTTTCAACTTTCGACTTCAACATAAAATACCGTGCTGGGAAGAGCAACCAGGATGCCGACGGCCTCTCAAGACGACCGCATGACGCTTTGGTTGACGATCCTGCATCTCTTGAAGAGAAGGAGCGAATCAAAAGATTCACTTCACACCATCTTTCTTCGTCTTCAGATCAACAAGACTTACCTGTAGACGCAGTTGCTGTTGTATGTCAACACCACCTTCTTAATGGGGCAGACTCTAACTTACCTTCCATCACCTTGGTCGAGTCCCTCGCTATCCATCCTGATGCGGTTCCAGACACCTACGAGAATGATGAGGTGCTAGGTTCCTCTACCCTACCTACCTACAGTCCAGAGGAACTTCAGCAACATCAAAGGTCCGACCCGATCATTGGACAGGTTATCCAAGTCTTGGAGAACGGAAATGAGACCAGCCTTGTTCCTGACCCCCCAGAGCTCAAGCTGATGCTTAAGGAAAGAAAAAGGTTGGAGATAAGAAGTGGTCTGTTGTACAGAACACGTCAATCTGGAGATGATGTCACTTACCAATTTGTTGCTCCCAAGTCTCTCCGTGCTTCAATCCTCAAGTCTTTACATGAGGATATGGGACACATGGGTTTAGAAAGGACCCTGGACTTGGTTAGAACAAGGTTCTATTGGCCGAAAATGGCAGCGGACGTGGAGAAAAAGATTAAGTCATGCGGACGGTGTGTCAGAAGGAAGGCACAACCAGAAAAATCAGCGCCTCTTGTGAACATCCACACAACTCGCCCCATGGAATTGGTGTGCATTGACTACTTGTCTCTAGAGCCCGACAGTCACAATACGAAAGACATATTGGTCATCACAGACCATTTTACCAAATATGCGGTCGCCATTCCGACCAAGGACCAGAAGGCAACAACGGTTGCAAAAACTCTTTGGGAGCAGTTCTTTGTGCACTACGGCTTTCCAGAGCGGCTGCTGAGTGATCAGGGCAGGGATTTCGAGTCCCAGCTTATAAAAGAACTCTGCGCCTTAGCAGGCATCACTAAGGTGCGCACTACGCCCTATCACCCTAGGGGAAACCCCGTAGAGAGGTTTAATCGAACCCTCTTAGGCATGCTGGGAACCCTAAAAGACAAAGAAAAAAGCCATTGGCGAGATTTTGTAAAACCACTAACCCATGCCTATAACTGCACCAAGAGCGACGTCACAGGGTTCAGTCCATATGAATTGATGTTTGGACGCCAACCTCGCTTACCTGTTGATATTGCTTTCTGCTTACCTGTGAAAGACGGCTCTCCCAAATCCCATTCCCAGTACGTGAAACAACTAAAAGCACGCTTGGAGGAGAGTTATCAGATTGCCACCAAAAATTCACAAAAAGTTGCTGACAGAAACAAACGCCGCTTTGACAGAGCAGTTCGAGAGTCAACACTCGAGGAAGGAGACCGAGTCTTGATCAAAAATCTGAGGTTCCGAAGTAAACATAAGCTTGCGGACAAGTGGGAGTCCACTATGTACAAGGTTCTGGAAAGAGTGGGAGACCTACCGGTTTACAGAGTGCAGTCCATCAACGGGGACGGTCCCATCCGAACCCTACACAGGGACCTACTACTTGCTTGCGGTGACCTTCCAGAAGAGGAGGAACCTGAACCGGTCAAGCCTAAGGTTCGCAAGCCAAGAACAAGACAGAATCACCCACAACTCTTGGAGGAACTCTCAGAGCCTGATGACGACTTCTTCATCTATCCTGACCTGTCCTATGCTGTTCCTGAAAAGAGATTCACTCAAGTCTGTGAAATCCCGAGACAGGAACCCACCGCAACCCCAGAGTGGCGGTTTGCCGGCCGTGCCTTTGTTACCCTTGACCTCCCAGCCTCAGGGTAGTCCTGACTGCAGCAATCTCCCTGCTGTACCGGTTGAAACACCTCCTGAGTTGGTAGATGGAGGGAGGACTGAGGTCATGGTTGAGCAGTCCCCTGCTGGAGAGGACAGTACGCAACAGGACATGACACATGAAGAGGAAAAGGATGTGCAAATGGAAAGGAACTGGACAAAACAAATGGAACAGAGGAAGAGAACCCTATAGGTGAAGGGACTGTAGGAGTTCTACAAGGTGCTGAGCCAAACCCCACTCAGGCACCCAAAGCTGACAAAGAAACTGAAAGTGGGAGTGAAACAGAAAGAAAACCCCCTGACACGATAAGGAGGTCAGAAAGGTCACGACAAGGCCCTAACCGCTTTCACTACATTCAGTTTGGAAAACCCTTCATGTCTTTTGCACAGAACATCTTAGAGAGCTTTAATCTGGCTTTAGACACCATCAGTAACTATGACAATCCCCATGTGAATGAGAGAGGGCAGCTCATGAAGGGACTCATGCAGATTCAAGAGGGGAGGGTGTAACCCACATGGTTACTAAACCAACATTTGTCATTTAAGTGGAGTACCTCAGCTCACCACTTAGTGGCGCACCACCCCCATGCGCAATGTCCGATGCATTGAACGTGACCATGGTCTGACCTGTGCGTGGTCATCGTCTGCACCGAGCGCCATCTTAGAGAGAGTTGAGCCACTGAGCAGAGCACTCGCACATGCAATGAGCGATTGAACCGGGGAAAAAGTCGTGTGAATGCACGCGTGAGTGAGACCGGAGCCAGGTTTCACCATATAATCCCTTGAGAACTCCGGTAAGAGAAATGCTATGTTACCGGGCTAGGCTACAGGTTAGCTATTGATATTAGCATGATATGAGAAAATTCCTGTTATTGAGGCATGTTCATAAAACCAGTCGGAGTGTGTGATGTGTTTCATTATTGTTTTAAGCCTACTCTGGTACCTGTTGTATCATTGTTGTACTCTGTAAACGAGCTGTAAAAAGATCGCTAACGACCTAGCGCGAAGCTAATGCTAATCGCGGCTAATCGCCGCTAAGCTAATTCTGAGTTTTACCTGCAAAAGGGTGATGTGAATGCTAGTCGTGAGGCTAAGCAAGCTAACATGCTATTAGCTGGTTAAGCTAATGAGCCTTAACTGTGATTAATGATGAGGAAGGGAGACAGCTATGGTACGGAAATGTGTTTTGGTACGAGTTCATGCTAATTATTTCCTGGTCATTGAAATGAATGTATTGAGTATTATGCACTAAAGTTGATTGCATGTTAAAAAAAAGAGTTAAAAACAGTTAATATTGTAACTTTGTGGTTAAAAAGATAAATACTAATTCCATAGAGCTATTTATGAATATAAATAGAGCTTAATTGAAATAAGTTAATTTATGTTGAAATATAAGTTCATGGTAAAATATATATATATTGTACTGTAAAATATGCAGACTCATTTAAAGCACTTAAATGCATTATATCCTCCATTCGGATATATATATATATATATATATGGAAGAGAGAGTGAAAAGTGAAAGTAGAAATATGTCAGTTGAACAGGAAGTACTGATTATTTGTTCTACACTCTATGTGTAGACTGGTTTTTTGTTCCTTTGGTATTCGACGGATTAGGACTTGATTCAGATTCCGAACTGAGGAGGTTCGGTGGCGAGCCATTAAGGACGAGCGATTCAGACGGAGCGGTGCATGGTCTGGCCAGCTGTGGGATCCACTCCGAGGAGCTTCTGACATCAACTCACTTCACTCGTGATACAGATAAGAACATAACACAAAAATCTACCCGGGTAGTAAAGTTATGGACTGAACTTTGAACATTGCATGAACAGAAACTGATCAGAACACTTACCTTCTACAAAGAAGGAGAGACACTTTCTTTTGAACTTTTTTTATTTTTTTTGTTTGTTTATTAATTTTCTACCATTTTGAAAGAGCTCTATTTTTCTGTATTTTATTTTCATTCACTGCAAAATATTGTAGCAATAAATTGTCAATTGTTAATCTCACGGTGTTGCATTGGTCTAACAATTACCAGCTCTCCGAACCTAGCATGAATGTTAGTGTCATTGTTTGTTGCTAATCAGACTACAGGCGCTACATTAAGTTAAAGTAATAATACACAGTCGAAACATACTCGTGTTGCAGAGAGTCGGGTATGACTTCTTATACATCATCTGATCCACTGAAACCAGCTCAAGGTCCTGGAAACTGTTAGCACTATTTCAAAATAAGACGATGAACTGACCTTCCAGAGAGAAAATCCTCTCTCCCAGTGCGTCCACAATATCTTTCAGCGCTGATTCGTCTGTCACTTTGAAGAAGTGTTTGTCATCCGGGTCGCTAGCGATGAATTTGATTTCCTTTAGAAAAGCTTCAGGGTTGATTCCCCGACGGTTGTAATAACCCAGAACCTGGAAGAGACGCAGAGGAAGCAACAAAGTAAACAAAAGGAAAATGAAGTTTGAAGGTGAGGAAGGAATAAACAAGAAGGCAGACCGGGTCAGCTGGGTGTTTGAGGGTTGTAGGTAAAGGGAGACTCACAGCGATGGCGTACATGGTGATGTTGTCTTCCTTGCTGTCGGGGACGGCCTGCTGCAGCTGTGGACTGTCGTGAGATTCTCCATCTGTGATCACGATCATCACCTTCTGAGCGCCGGGCCGGCCGCCACGTTTGAACGCCTCCGACCTGCACGGCGAGGAAGAGTTAAGACTCCACGTGGGGGAACCTGGTTGTAGGTTTAGTACTCAGGATGAAGGGCATAATCTCGTGTTGTACCGTGCAACATTGATGCCCAGCGCCGTCCTCGTCTCCTCGCCACCGCGCTGATCGATGTTCCTCGCAGCCTCCACCACCTCCTCCACGGTCTGGTACTCACCCAGACTGAACTCATGGACCACTGTGGAGCCATACTGAATGACACCCACCTGGAGCCAAAACACACCAGAGCTCAGTCCAAACCACAGAATAATATTGTGATCTGTGTTTACATCCAGTCAGGTCAGTCATCAACTGTTGGGTCTGTTACTAACCACATGAGATTTAACAAGGTCAAGGTCACGATTATGAAAGCAGCACTATGTAACAATTAACAAACAAATAAAAATGCATCGTCTGCAGTCTACGTCGACTCCCTCCGGACATTTTTTCTTTTAGGACTTGGTGATGAACAGACCTGCGTCTGACCTGGGCCGATGTAGAACTTCTGCAGGATGTTGATGAGGAAGTCTTGGACCTCATACCATGGGTAGATGGAGTTAGAGCCATCCAGAACAATCACGATGTCCATGAACGTCTCACACCCTACAAGAAAAAACAAAGATGTGTACAGAATGGATGGATGGATGATGGATGGATGGATGTATGGATGATGGATGTATGGATGGATGGATGGATGATGGATGGATGATGGATGATGGATGGATGATGGATGTATGGATGGATGATGGATGTATGGATGGATGGATGATGGATGGATGATGGATGGATGGATGGATGATGGATGGATGATGGATGGATGATGGATGGATGGATGATGGATGGATAGATGGATGGATGGATGGATGGATGGATGATGGATGGATGGATGGATGATGGATGTATGGATGATGGATGTATGGATGATGGATGTATGATGGATGTATGATGGATGGATAGATGGATGGATGATGGATGGATGTATGGATGGATGATGGATGGATGATGGATGGATGGATGATGGATGGATGATGGATGGATGATGTATGGATGGATATGATGGATGGATGATGTATGGATGGATGATGGATGGATGATGGTTGGATGATGGATGGATGGATGATGGATGGATAGATGGATGATGGATGGATGGATGATGGATGGATGGATATGATGGATGGATGGATGGATGGATGATGGATGGATGGATGATGGATGGATGATGGATGAATGATGGATGGATGATGGATGGATGATGGATGGATGGATGATGGATGGATGATGGAGGGATGATGGATGGATGGATGATGGATGGATGGATGATGGATGGATGATGGATGGATGATGGATATGATGGATGGATGATGGATGGATGATGGATGAATGATGGATGGATGATGGAGGGATGATGGATGGATGGATGATGGATGGATGGATGATGGATGGATGATGGATGGATGATGGATATGATGGATGATGGATGATGGATGGATGATGGATATGATGGATGATGGATGATGGATGGATGATTGATGGATGATGGATGAAGATGGATGGATGATGGATGGATGATGGATGGATGATGGATATGATGGATGTATGGATGGATGATGGATGGATGGATGATGGATAGATGATGGATGGATGATGGATGGATGGATGGATGATGGATGGATGATGGATGGATGGATGGATGATGGATGATGGATGATGGATGGATGATGGATGGATGGATGATGGATGGATGATGGATGGATGATGGATGGATGATGGATGGATGGATGGATGGAGGATGATGGATGGATGATGGATGGATGGATGATGGATGGATGATGGATGGATGGATGATGGATGATGGATGGATGATGGATGGATGATGGATGGATGGATGATGGATGGATGGATGATGGATGGATGGATGATGGATGATGGATGTATGGATGATGGATGTATGGATGATGGATGTATGGATGATGGATGGATGATGGATGGATGATGGATGGATGGATGTATGGATGGATGATGGATGTATGGATGATGGATGGATGGATGGATGATGGATGGATGGATGGATGATGGATGGATGGATGGATGGATTACTCTGCAGGGCGGGTGCCATGGTGTGGGACAGTCTGAAGTTCCGGCTGACTCTGGAGCAGATTCCTGTGCTGTACAACGAGCTTCCACACTCATGAGACCAGAGCGGGCCGCAGGTCTGAGGACAGATTCAGAGCAATGAATGGACGATGATTTGAATTGATGTGAGTCCATGTGGAGGAAGATTCTCTGTGCGTTTCCTGTCACGTGACGACTCACCACAAAGCTGTTGTCTTTGGGGTTGGAGGTCAGCGTCATGCCCAGCCTCATCTTGTCTTTCCTCTCAGACACGTTGTCCAAAGAAACTTTCCCTGAAACACCAGAAATCACAGTTAGGACGAACACACTGCTCCCAGGGATCATCATGATCTCTGGCATTGGATTCAGCGTGTTTGAACTTACATTACAAACCGCAGCTACAGACAGCGGTTGAAAGTAACTAAGTACATCACTCAAGTACAATTCTGATGTATTTGTACTTTATACTTGTTGGACTTCTTTGTTTTGTTGAAAAAATAAGCACATTGAAAATATTCCACTGTGAACATTTGCACATTACCTGCTACTTACAGTTCCTGCACAGCTGTACTGCTCTTCTTATTTTAATTGTGTTTATATATTTATTGTTATTGTTTATTGTTTATACTTTTAATACTTGGTTTTCTTTATCTTCCTATTTTTAGAGAATGTTTGTCATGTACCAATGACATCAAAACAAATTACTTGTATGTGAAAAGTCGACTTGGCAATAAACGTTTTTCTACTTTCTTGTACATCTATGGAACATATTTCACTTGTCATTGTTATAAACATATTGAACAGTTATTGTCACTGAGACTGTGAGAACCATAAAGACATTTTAAGACCACTCCTTATTGCACATATTCTCTGATTTTTATACCGTGAACATCTTATTTCATTTCCTCTTTTCTTTTTTTGATGTTTTACAAATACAAATGTTTTGTTATTTGCTACTGTAAATTTAGATTTGAGACTCCGTATACTCTGACTCAGTATTTGTGTTTCTTTTCTTTTGCTGTCTACAGAGAACATGACATAACAAAACATGAACTTGATAAATGTGAAATTCTGATGTTTGTTCTTGAAAACTGAAAAATTTGCTGAAGATAACTTGCATGAACAAAATATTTTCTTTTCAATTCAAAAGAATTCAGGACCTTGACGGCTCCATAATTTAACAAGTTCTTTGACTCAGCAGGACTTTAACTTGTAACAGGATGCTGGAAGCAGCAGTGTCAGCCATGTTGCTCACCCAGGTGCAGCCGGCTGCAGTTTACAGAGTTCCTGGTGTCCAGCGGACACCTGAACACATCACCAGTCTGCTGCTTCCCCGTGGACTCAAACGGAGATCCGACCAGCAACCTGCAAAGAGGTTAGTTACTGAATACTTTGAAATAAAACACAGTAATGAAGTATGAGAGAGCAGACTGATAGCCAAGGACAAACTGCACAATAACATGAGACGCATGAGCAATAAGCTCTGTGGCCATAGGCTCAGGGATAGATTATGAAATCCTAATTTATGGCTGAAAGGACTACAAATAACGCCGCGGCTCTGCAGATACGTTCCATTTATCAGACTCATCGCTGGAAAATGTGTCATTCCAACATGATTCTGACATCTCCACATGATTCATCGACGCGCTGCACGACAAGGACGAAAAACAACCACCGACTTTCCTGGAAACATCCACGAGTTTCACGTTTTTCAACTCACTTTCCCAGGACAGGGAACTCTCCTTCTGACACGCCACGGCGTCCAATAAATCCTCCAACTCAACATAGATTTTCATTTTTAAACTAAGCTGTTCAGCCTTTGCTTGAATGTGATTGGACAAGAGACCACCTGAGGCTCCAGGATGCAGTCTAAGACTGGATGGATCGATGGACGCCATCGTTTTCACAGTTCAGTTGTCTGACTATTTTATTTTTCAAATCAAAGTTTAATTTCCCCTGGAGGACGATTCATACTGGAAAACATGTCACATGTTCATGTTTTTAACACGTCTCGGGGAAAAGTTGGACAGTTTCTGTTTTTCTAACTGGTGCCTTAATTAATGAAGTCATTTTAAATTCAAGCAGCTGCTCATTAAAACCCCTGGATCCAACTCAAACCTTAATTAGTCACAATGGTAACAAACGAAGAAACGTCGGCGCTCAGAGAAATAACAGAGAATGAATTATGAACTGCTTTCTGAGGACAGCTGGATGACAAACTCTGTGCTGTCACTTTCCCAGCGTGCACTCAGCGGTCAGCTCTTGTTTCAGCAGCAGCTGCCGTGGCGATCAGTGGCGGTCGTGTTGAACGCCACATTGCTCCAGTGTCACATGGCGAGCGGGTTATTAGTGCTAACCGGCGTAAACACCACCACATGTGGCCAGGGCGGCGGTTCTGGGAAGAGGGCTGAGTCACATACCAGAGGAGATGCCATAGTAGAGAGCTAACCTCCAATCTGTTAATGTGTCTACCTCCACATCAAACGGGTGGAGAGCAGCGCTGACAAACCACATCCACATCCTGCAGCCTGTATGAAGTTAGATTAGTGCCATATATCTGAAGAAGAGCAGACTATGATTTGCACTTGTAAAACCCGTAATTCGCAACTTGTGAACGCGCATCTCAGAGTCCAAGAGTCTTGGACAAAAGTGGTAGAAACAGGCATTCCTGGTCTCTGCGCGCAAATCGTTTCCTTCAAATCCATCCGAGCGAATCGTGCCAAAATCACGTGAGAAGGATGACGCAACTGAGCGAGCAAATAGGAACCTGCGCATGCAAATCATGTTGTGCAGCTTTGCAGATCTGAAGTTACAAGTGCAAATTCGAAGATGCGCTTTCACAAGTTGTGAAATATGCTTGCAGTTTGCTTTTTGCAGATGTGTGGATCTGAAGTTACACTTACAAACTCTGAGATGCGCGTTCACAAGTTGCGAGATGCGCATTCACAAGTTGCGAATTACGGGTTTTACAAGTGCAAATCATAGTCTGCTCTTCTTCAGATATATGGCACTAATCTAACTTCATAAGCCTGCAGCCTGCAGCCGACACAAACACGCCTCTCATCCTCTGACATCACTCCATCACGCTCATCATTTCCTCAGCAGCTGCTGGAAATCCTCCAAACTCTACCTGCTGCTCCTGCTCACACTTCCTTTGTTGTTTACTTACTTCCTGTAACGTCTTTGAGCCTGTCGGGCTTTGGCTTCCTGCTGCTGTTGGTGTAGACGCTGATCTCATGGGGTCGTGAAACCATGACACAGGTCGACACCATGCATGACACTCATCATCATTACGGTAAGGCACAGCATCTCATGTAATATTGTATATTATTATATATAATGTGTTCATATTTGGGACAGTTCAGTCTCAATCCGTCTCCCTCTCCATGGACATTAGTTTCTTCTTCTTTGTGACCTGCAGCACAGATGATTTCTAGTCTCAGACAACTGACGTCAAAACTTTGTAGAGATCCGAATAAATCCTGCACACATCGATGAGCATTTTTTAAAGAGTTCAGCCACTTTTAAAAAAGACGTCGCAGGATTCTTCAACTTCAACTTGAGCAAAAGCTGACAACAGACCAACTGCTCAGTTTATTCATGATAACTATCTATAATAAGTATACATGTATTTCAATCTGCATGATGAATCACTTTCCTGGATTTTGGATCTTTTCTCTTGAGATTCATCAACTTTGATGAAAGCTGCATAAATGTTTCCTGCAGGTGCAGAGTCAGATTCCTGGGCAGTGCCGAGGTCTTTTCAAACCCACCGTTCATCCACAGAATCCACTCTGGCTGCAGACTTCACTCAATAATCCACAGAAATGTGACAAGTTGAACATGTCACAGTACGACAAACGTGGACGAAGCTTAAAATCTGATTATTGCTGTGAAAGTTTGAGATCTTTATGTTTCCAGGCTTCACTGCTGCGGCTGACTTTTGTAAACTCACTAAACAAACCAAGAATTTCAAAATAAAAGCACAGTTTGGTTTTCGGGGTGTTGGTTTAACTCTGCAAAGCTGTCGATGCGAAAAATCCCAAAGCAAACTCGATGAGTCAGACGCGAACACACACACAGATCCCAGTGTGAAGGCCGGGCCTGCTACACAAACACTCGCTTCAGTCAACATGTACGCCGGAGGTTTGACCTCCGAGGTCGACACGGGTCAACGAGTTTGACCCCGGACAGACACAACAGCATCCTCAGACATACACACACAGCGCAACGTGTCGCTGCTGTGCTCAGCTCAGAGAGGAACTGGACTCATACGATGTAGATTTGATTTGCAGCCCACTCGTTTGGTTTTAGTGGACGGTTATCTACAGACCAGCTAGACTTACAGGGTCTGACAGTTTTGTGGGGTCCCACAAGTTGAAAGGGCTGTTTCTGATGACATGTGAAGAGAGAAATAAATCTGCAGAAGGAAGATTTGTCTCAAAGGGACACATGATGGGGTTGATACTGAAATATCTATGCAAAGTCCAAACGAGACATTTTCCAGGTGGTTACCAGGCAGACACATTATCTTTGGTCTATGTGTTTAAAAGTTCTTAGTTTTAAAGCAGCGACTGATATCAGAGACTAGTCCAGCAGCTGATATCAGAGACTAGTCCAGCAGCAGCTGATATCAGAGACTAGTCCAGCAGCGGCTGATATCAGAGACTAGTCCAGCAGCTGATATCAGAGACTAGTCCAGCAGCTGATATCAGAGACTAGTCCAGCAGCAGCTGATATCAGAGACTAGTCCAGCAGCTGATATCAGAGACTAGTCCAGCAGCGGCTGATATCAGAGACTAGTCCAGCAGCTGATATCAGAGACTAGTCCAGCAGCTGATATCAGAGACTAGTCCAGCAGCAGCTGATATCAGAGACTAGTCCAGCAGCAGCTGATATCAGAGACTAGTCCAGCAGCTGATATCAGAGACTAGTCCAGCAGCTGATATCAGAGACTAGTCCAGCAGCGGCTGATATCAGAGACTAGTCCAGCAGCTGATATCAGAGACTAGTCCAGCAGCAGCTGATATCAGAGACTAGTCCAGCAGCTGATATCAGAGACTAGTCCAGCAGCTGATATCAGAGACTAGTCCAGCAGCAGCTGATATCAGAGACTAGTCCAGCGGCTGATATCAGAGACTAGTCCAGCGGCTGATATCAGAGACTAGTCCAGCAGCTGATATCAGAGACTAGTCCAGCAGCTGATATCAGAGACTAGTCCAGCAGCAGCTGATATCAGAGACTAGTCCAGCAGCAGCTGATATCAGAGACTAGTCCAGCAGCAGCTGATATCAGAGACTAGTCCAGCAGCAGCTGATATCAGAGACTAGTCCAGCAGCAGCTGATATCAGAGACTAGTCCAGCAGCAGCTGATATCAGAGACTAGTCCAGCAGCTGATATCAGAGACTAGTCCAGCAGCAGCTGATATCAGAGACTAGTCCAGCAGAGGCTGATATCAGAGACTAGTCCAGCAGCGGCTGATATCAGAGACTAGTCCAGCAGCTGATATCAGAGACTAGTCCAGCAGCTGATATCAGAGACTAGTCCAGCAGCAGCTGATATCAGAGACTAGTCCAGCAGCAGCTGATATCAGAGACTAGTCCAGCAGCAGCTGATATCAGAGACTAGTCCAGCAGCGCTGATATCAAGACTAGTCCAGCAGCGGCTGATATCAGGGACTAGTCCAGCAGCTGATATCAGAGACTAGTCCAGCAGCTGATATCAGAGACTAGTCCAGCAGCGGCTGATATCAGAGACTAGTCCAGCAGCAGTCAGTCCAGCTCGGCGTCTGTCTTTCAGCCTTTTATTTCACCAACCACTAAAAGTCAGTCCCACATTTACTCTTGTCCGGCGGCTTCTTGCTCGCTCACTCTCTCCTTTTCTCTTCTTAGCTTCCTCCGTCAGCGTCCTCTTCACTCTCTGCTCCTCTGCCATCATGTCCATAGAGGCTGCTGAGCCTGGAAACCTCCTCCTCTTCTTCTTCTTCTTCTTCTTCTTCTTCTTCTTCTTCTTCTTCTTCTTCTTCTTCTTCTTCTTCTTCTTCTTCTTCTTCTTCTTCTTCTTCTTCTTCTTCTTCCTCCTGGTCCAAACCTCCTCTGGTACAAACACGGACACTCCCCTGGTGCTCTGAGCTCACAGCAGCTACAGATTGTAGCAAAACATTTATTTAAGATAATTCTTGATTTAATCTTTTGACACAGGCAGTGTAACTCATAAACATGGACCCTCCATGCAGCCTTCACACATTGTTTTCTTGATAATTCACGTAGCATTTGACCTTTCAGTAATCTGATCTGATCTGGAGCTGCTGTAGTTCTTGTCTCATTTGAAGTGCAGCAGGGTGCCGCTGAGATGAATCACGGTAAAAACCTGATAAAGTTTTTTTACGGCCGGTCTGCGGTTGCGGGTGAGATCCTGCAGCATGCCTGGCCCTCTGTGCTGTCTCACTGTTTGTGATCTGGAAGCAGTTGAGCCGTGATGAATACCTCACGCTCTTCCAGGATTACAAAATCTCTCTGCCTTTCATGTCGCAGGTAAACAAGTGGAAAGTATTTGTGCCCGTCTCGCGACCGGCTTCTCCCGCATCCCGAGGTGGAGCGGCGGATCTGGAAAGTATTTGTTATTCCCCAGCCTCCCTCTGGGAAGCCCATCACAGGAGGTGATCTGCAGAGCTGTTTGTCTGCACAGACTCCTGACATTTACATCTCAGGTGTTTGCTTGGTGTTGTTATCCAGACAGACTCTCTCTTCCTTTACTCTTTAATCCATGGTGGTTCCTGGAAAATACCCATAAACCATTGGAGTCCTGTGACCTTTGACCCCTCATAGTCCTCACTGTGACCGTCTCAACTCCAACAAACATCGAGAAATTTCCTGATGGACAGTGAAGTAAACTGCAGCCAACGTTGATGTTGATGTTAGCTCAGTCTGTTAGCCGGGCTGTGAGCTCAGAGCACCGGGGGAGTTAGTGTTTGTACCACAGGAGGTTTGGACCACCGCGAAGAAGAAGAAGAAGAAGAAGAAGACGAAGAAGAAGAAGAAGAAGAAGAAGAGCAGTCAGCAGCCTCTACAGACATGATGGCAGAGGAGAAAAGAGTGAAGAAGACGCTGACGGAGGAAGCTAAGGAGACAATATCTGGGACTGACCTTTAGTGGTTGGAACAGGGTTTTCAGATACAGAATATTCGATCAGGTTTTTGATTGCCTCTTTGGGAGGCAGTAACAAAAATAGCTGTAAATAAACATATAAATAAATAAATAAACTAAATATCCATCGTCCACATCTTGCGTCATCTCGTCTCGTCTTTCTTTCGCAATAGAAAGAAGCAGCTGGAGGTTTAAGACGGTCTGCTAGTGTTTGAAGGATCCAGCAGCAGGTTGGAAACATAAAGATGAAGTATGAGAGAGCAGACTGATAGCCAAGGACAAACTGCACAATACCATGTGAGACGCATGAGCAATAAGCTCTGTGGCCATAGGCTCAGGGATAGATTATGAAATCCTAATTTATGGCTGAAAGGACTACAAATAACGCCGCGGCTCTGCAGATACGTTCCATTTATCGGACTCATCGCTGGAAAATGTGTCATTCCAACATGATTCTGACATCTCCACATGATTCATCGACGCGCTGCACGACAAGGACGAAAAACAACCACCGACTTTCCTGGAAACATCCCACGAGTTTCACGTTTTTCAACTCACTTTCCCAGGACAGGGAACTCTCCTTCTGACACGCCACGGCGTCCAATAAATCCTCCAACTCAACATAGATTTTCATTTTTAAACTAAGCTGTTCAGCCTTTGCTCCAATGTGATTGGACAAGAGACCACCTGAGGCTCCAGGATGCAGCCTAAGACTGGATGGATCGATGGACGCCATCGTTTTCACAGTTCAGTTGTCTGACTATTTTCTTTTTCAAATCTTCTCCATTTATGACAGAAAGTTTAATTTCCCCTGGAGGACGATTCATACTGGAAAACATGTCACATGTTCATGTTTTTAACACGTCTCGGGGAAAAGTTGGACAGTTTCTGTTTTTCTAACTGGTGCCTTAATTAATGAAGTCATTTTAAATTCAAGCAGCTGCTCATTAAAACCCCTGGATCCAATTTAAACCTTAATTAGTCACAATGGTAACAAACGGCGCTCAGAGAAATAACAGAGAATGAATTATGAACTGCTTTCTGGATGTTTCTAATGATTTAGACCAACCAACACTGGTTTCATTGGACCAGTACATAATGGTTTCAGACTGGCCTCTAAGATGTGACAACCCAGCATAGAAAACAGAAACCAGTGCAGCTGCAGACAGACTAGTACAGACTGGTTTCTATGGAGAATAACCAGTGTAGAGTGTTTTTTTATAGACCAGGTGATTTCTAGATCTTGACAGATGGTTTCTATCGATGATGTTAGACCAGTAGAGAATGCTCCCTACAGACCAGTACAGACCGTTTTCTGGATCATGAATAGTGAACTGGGATTCTCACCACTGCCGTCCTCCCGCCTCGTGCTGTTGGACTGTATAACCGAACTGGTTTTCTTTAGAGCCGTGGAAGATCTTGAAGTTCTTCGTGTCGAAGTTGAAGCAGAGCTGAAGATCTGAAACACAGAGGAAGAAGGTCAACACGTTGTTCCTGTGACTAACTTCAGGAGCGGCCCAGTATAACCAGTCCACATGAATCACATCTGAACAGGAAGTGGAGCAGAAATCACAAGCAGCAGATCACCGTGTCCACCTACATGTTACCCTCTCTGCTAAACGCTGAAGGTTTATGTTCTTCTTTAGGGGCTGCAGGAAAGTCTCTAATTGAAGAAGATGTCGAGCGGAAAATAGCTTCCACAAAATATAAATTACACTTCATCAGAAAAAGATCAGCTGGAATCAAACGTTCCTCTTAGAGCCCCTCTGGCCTGGAATCCAGATCCTGTTTCTCTTCAGCCGTCACACACAAAAGAAAGAATGAAAACACTAAATCACACACAGGTGTTCCCGATATTTTGTCCACAGGTATGTGGAGGGACAAAATATGGTGAACACCTTCCAGGAAACGAAACGGAAAACAAACTGCAAGTGTACCAAAGAAATCCAAAAATGGACAAATCCAAACCAGCACAGCCAGGACAAAGACTGAAATGATGGTTCACAAACGACGGCTTGTGCCAGCGTGCACTCCTTCACACAACACATAGAAACAGCTGGAGGTTACAGGAAGCTTCATGTTTGTGTAGGAGGTTCTATCTTCAGTAGATCTGGACCAGCCTGTCATGTGTTCTGCCATGTGAAAAGAACCAAGTCTGATGCCTTTAACAAGATCATAAATCCATATGAACGCTGCTGTCTGTTCTCCACACTGTCTCACTGTCTCTCTATGTCTCTCTATGTCTCTCTGTGTCTTTTATGTCTCTTTATGTCTCTCTGTGTCTCTCTATGTCTCTCTGTGTCTCTTTATGTCTCTTTATGTCTCTCTGTGTCTCTTTATGTCTCTCTATGTCTCTCTGTGTCTTTTTATGTCTCTCTGTGTCTCTTTATGTCTCTCTATGTCTCTCTGTGTCTTTTTATGTCTCTTTGTGTCTCTTTATGTCTCTCTATGTCTCTCTGTGTCTTTTTATGTCTCTTTATATCTCTCTGTGTCTCTTTATGTCTCTCTATGTCTCTTTATGTCTCTCTATGTCGCTTTATGTCTCTCTATGTCTCGCTATGTCTCTCTGTCTTTTTATGTCTTTTTATTTCTCTCTATGTCTTTTTATGTCTCTCTATGTCTCTTTATGTCTCTCTATGTCTTTTTATGTCTCTCTATGTCTCTCTATGTCTCGCTATGTCTCTTTATGTCTCTCTGTCTTTTTATGTCTCTCTATGTCTCTCTATGTCTTTTTATGTCTCTCTATGTCTCTTTATGTCTCTCTATGTCGCTTTATGTCTCTCTATGTCTCTTTATGTTTCTTTGTGTCTCTTTATGTCTCTGTATGTCTCTCTATGTCTCTCTGTGTCTTTTTATGTCTCTTTATGTCTCTCTGTGTCTCTTTATGTCTCTCTATGTCTCTCTGTGTCTTTTTATGTCTCTTTATATCTCTCTGTGTCTCTTTATGTCTCTCTATGTCTCTTTATGTCTCTCTATGTCGCTTTATGTCTCTCTATGTCTCGCTATGTCTCTCTGTCTTTTTATGTCTTTTTATTTCTCTCTATGTCTTTTTATGTCTCTCTATGTCTCTTTATGTCTCTCTATGTCTTTTTATGTCTCTCTATGTCTCTCTATGTCTCGCTATGTCTCTTTATGTCTCTCTGTCTTTTTATGTCTCTCTATGTCTCTCTATGTCTTTTTATGTCTCTCTATGTCTCTTTATGTCTCTCTATGTCGCTTTATGTCTCTCTATGTCTCTTTATGTTTCTTTGTGTCTCTTTATGTCTCTGTATGTCTCTCTATGTCTCTCTGTGTCTTTTTATGTCTCTTTATGTCTCTCTGTGTCTCTTTATGTCTCTCTATGTCTCTTTATGTCTCTCTGTGTCTCTTTATGTCTCTTTATGTCTCTTTATGTCTCTCTATGTCTCGCTATGTCTCTTTATGTCTCTCTGTCTTTTTATGTCTTTTTATGTCTCTTTATGTCTTTTTATGTCTCTCTATGTCTCTTTATGTCTCTCTATGTCTTTTTATGTCTCTCTATGTCTCTTTATGTCTCTCTATGTCGCTTTATGTCTCTCTATGTCTTTTTATGTCTCTTTATGTCTCTCTATGTCTCTTTATGTCTCTCTATGTCTCGCTATGTCTCTTTATGTCTCTCTGTCTTTTTATGTCTCTCTATGTCTCTCTATGTCTTTTTATGTCTCTCTATGTCTTTTTATGTCTCTCTATGTCTCTTTATGTCTCTCTATGTCGCTTTATGTCTCTCTATGTCTCTTTATGTTTCTTTGTGTCTCTTTATGTCTCTCTATGTCTCTTTATGTCTCTCTATGTCTCTCTATGTCTCTTTATGTCTCTCTGTCTTTTTATGTCTCTCTATGTCTCTCTATGTCTTTTTATGTCTATCTGTGTCTTTTTATGTCTCTCTATGTCTTTTTATGTCTCTCTATGTCTCTCTATGTCTCTCTATGTCTTTTTATGTCTCTCTATGTCTCTTTATGTTTCTTTGTGTCTCTCTGTCTTTTTATGTCTCTCTATGTCTCTCTATGTCTTTTTATGTCTCTCTGTCTTTTTATGTCTTTTTATGTCTCTCTATGTCTTTTTATGTCTCTCTATGTCTCTTTATGTCTCTCTATGTCTTTTTATGTCTCTCTATGTCTCTTTATGTCTCTCTATGTCTTTTTATGTCTCTTTATGTCTCTCTATGTCTCTTTATGTCTCTCCATGTCTCGCTATGTCTCTTTATGTCTCTCTGTCTTTTTATGTCTCTCTATGTCTCTCTATGTCTTTTTATGTCTCTCTATGTCTCTTTATGTCTCTCTATGTCTCTTTATGTCTCTCTATGTCTTTTTATGTCTCTTTATGTCTCTCTATGTCTCTTTATGTCTCTCCATGTCTCGCTATGTCTCTTTATGTCTCTCTGTCTTTTTATGTCTCTCTATGTCTCTCTATGTCTTTTTATGTCTCTCTATGTCTTTTTATGTCTCTCTATGTCTTTTTATGTCTCTCTATGTCTTTTTATGTCTCTCTATGTCGCTTTATGTCTCTCTATGTCTCTTTATGTTTCTTTGTGTCTCTTTATGTCTCTCTATGTCTCTTTATGTCTCTCTATGTCTCTCTATGTCTCTTTATGTCTCTCTGTCTTTTTATGTCTCTCTATGTCTCTCTATGTCTTTTTATGTCTCTCTGTGTCTTTTTATGTCTCTCTATGTCTTTTTATGTCTCTCTATGTCTCTCTATGTCTCTCTATGTCTTTTTATGTCTCTCTATGTCTCTTTATGTTTCTTTGTGTCTCTCTGTCTTTTTATGTCTCTCTATGTCTCTCTATGTCTTTTTATGTCTCTTTATGTCTCTCTATGTCTTTTTATGTCTCTCTATGTCTTTTTATGTCTCTGTCTTTTTATGTCTCTCTATGTCTCTTTATGTCTCTCTATGTCTCTCTATGTCTCTTTATGTCTCTCTGTCTTTTTATGTCTCTCTATGTCTCTCTATGTCTTTTTATGTCTCTCTATGTCTCTTTATGTCTCTCTATGTCTTTTTATGTCTCTCTATGTTATTTTATGTCTCTCTATGTCTTTTTATGTCTCTCTATGTCTCTCTGTCTTTTTATGTCTCTCTATGTCTCTCTATGTCTTTTTATGTCTCTCTATGTCTCTTTATGTCTCTCTATGTCTCTTTATGTCTCTCTATGTCTTTTTATGTCTCTCTATGTCTCACTCTGCAGTATTAAGGGTCAGACAACAAATACAGCCACTGTGGGTCAGAACCTCGTACAACAAAACTGAAAAACCCAAACAAACAAACAAACAAACAAACTAATAAACTAACTAACCAACAAACAAACAAACTAATAAACTAACTAACCAACAAACAAACTAATAAACTAACTAACAAACAAACAAACTAATAAACTAACTAACCAACAAACAAACAAACTAATAAACTAACTAACCAACAAACAAACAAACAAACTAATAAACTAACTAACCAACAAACAAACAAACTAATAAACTAACTAACCAACAAACAAACTAATAAACTAACAAACAAACTAATAAACTAACAAACAAACAAACTAATAAACTAACTAACCAACAAACAAACTAATAAACTAACAAACAAACAAACAAACTAATAAACTAACTAACCAACAAACAAACTAATAAACTAACAAACAAACAAACTAATAAACTAACTAACCAACAAACAAACTAATAAACTAACAAACAAACCAACAAACTAATAAACTAACTAACCAACAAACAAACAAATGAACTAACAAACAAACAAACTAATAAACTAACAAACAAACAAACAAACTAATAAACTAACTAACCAACAACAAACAAATGAACTAACAAACAAACAAACTAATAAACTAACTAACCAACAAACAAACTAATAAACTAACTAACAAACAAACAAACTAATAAACTAACAAACAAACAAACTAACTAATAAACTAACTAACAAACAAACAAATGAACTAACTAACTAACAAACAAACTAATAAACTAACAAACAAACAAACTAATAAACTAACCAACAAACAAACAAACTAATAAACTAACAAACAAACAAACAAACTAATAAACTAACAAACAAACAAACAAACTAATAAACTAACTAACCAACAAACAAACTAATAAACTAACAAACAAACAAACTAACTAATAAACTAACTAACCAACAAACAAACAAATGAACTAACTAACAAACAAACAAACTAATAAACTAACTAACCAACAAACAAACTAATAAACTAACTAACAAACAAACAAACTAATAAACTAACAAACAAACAAACAAACTAATAAACTAACTAACCAACAAACAAACAAATGAACTAACTAACTAACAAACAAACAAACAAACTAATAAACTAACCAACAAACAAACAAACTAATGAACTAACTAACTAACAAACAAACTAATAAACTAACCAACAAACAAACAAACTAATAAACTAACCAACAAACAAACAAACTAATGAACTAACTAACTAACAAACAAACTAATAAACTAACAAACAAACAAACTAATAAACTAACAAACAAACTAATAAACTAACAAACAAACAAACTAATAAACTAACTAACAAACAAACCAACTAATAAACTAACTACTAAACTAATAAACTAAAACAACAACAAACTAATAAACTAACAAACAAAAACTAATTAACTAACAACAACAAACTAATAAACTAACAACAAACAAACTAATAAACTAACAAACAAACAAACTAATAAACTAACCAACAAACAAACAAATAAACTACAAACAAACAACTAATAAACTAACACAACAAACTAATAACTAACTAACTAACAAACTAATAAACTAACAAACAAACAAACTAATAAACTAACAAACAAACAAACTAATAAACTAACAAACAAACAAACTAATAAACTAACAAACAAACAAACTAATAAACTAAATAACTAACAAACTAATAAACTAACAAACAAACAAACTAATAAACTAACAAACAAACAAACAAACTATTAAACTAACAAACAAACAAACTAATAAACTAACTAACTAACAAACTAATAAACTAACAAACAAACAAACTAATAAACTAACAAACAAACAAACTAATAAACTAACTAACTAACAAACTAATAAACTAACAAACAAACAAACAATAAACTAACTAACAAACAAACAAACTAATAAACTAACAAACAAACAAACTAATAAACTAACTAACTAACAAACAAACTAATAAACTAACAAACAAACAAACTAATAAACTAACCAACAAACAAACTAATGAACTAACTAACAAACACATACAAAGTATTGTATGTGTGTACTGTGTGT
>CM014084.1:318608-336108 GCA_004119915.2 Collichthys lucidus
GGTTCCTCGTGGTTCCTTGTGTTTCTTAAGATTCCTTGTGGTTCTTCATGATTTCTCGTGGTTCCTTAAGATTCCTTATGGTTCCTCATGTTTCTTAAGATTCCTTGTGGTTCCTTAAGATTCCTTATGGTTCCTCATGGTTCCTCGTGTTTCTTTAGATTCCTTGTGGTTCCTTGTGGTTCCTCGTGGTTCCTCATGGTTCCTCGTGGTTCCTCATGGTTCCTTGTGGTTCCTCTAGTCTCCAAAAGTAGATTTGGTAGTCAGAGCCTTCAACTAATAAGATCCTCTCCTGTAGAACCAGCCCACAGTTCTGGTTCTGGAGGTAGACCCCAGGTGAGTCCTTACCTGTCCGTGAGTCATGCTGCTATTGGCCTATGTACTGCTGAGGGACTTCCCATGATGCACTGCTCTCCATCTGTCATCAATACTTGTTACTAACTGAGCTTCTTCCTCTCAGCTCTCGTGGATCGTGGCTACACCGAGATTTGGGATTGGTCGAGCCTGCGCTGTGGTCCAGATGACATCCAGATACTGTTATTATTAATGTTGTTGTTGTTGTTGTTAGTCATATTTCTACTATAATTATATTTTGATTATTATTGTTGTTGTTGTTATTAGTCATATTTCTACTATAATTATATTTTGATTATTATTGTTGCTGCTGATCATCTTGATCTGTCTCTGCAGAAGTTTTTCTCTCTCATGGTGTGACTGTAAATCATATTTTAAACGGTACGTTCTGCAATGAAGGACCAAGCTACAGTAACATGACATATTAATTTACATCACAGGAAACAGAATTCAAACGTTATTTAAACGTTTCCTTTCAGACTGCTTGTTGCAGGTTGTGTTGTGTGCTGCAGTCTGTCGTGGGCTAATAAAGCTCGTCTGATCTTAATAAAGTCCAACGTTGTAAAACAGGGAGGGACGGCTGCCCTGCAATAAACACACATGAACACACACACACATGAACACACACATGAAGATGTGTGTGTACATGTGTGTGTGTGTGTGTTCATGTGTGTGTTCATGTGTGTGTGTGTTCATGTGTGTGTGTGTGTTCTTGTGTGTGTGTGTGTGTTCATGTGTGTGTTCATGTGTGTGTGTGTTCATGTGTGTGTTCATGTGTGTGTGTGTGTGTGTGTGTTCATGTGTGTTCATGTGTGTGTTCATGTGTGTGTGTGTGTTCATGTGTGTGTGTGTGTGTTCATGTGTGTGTGTGTGTTCATGTGTGTGTGTGTGTTCATGTGTGTGTGTGTGTGCTGCAGGAGCTGTTCGTCCGTCACATGGGGCTCCGGCTCTGGAGCGAGCAGAGGTCTTGTTGTGGTGCAGAGTTTGGTTTGGAGCTGGCTCTGGTTTACGGTTTCAGACGCTGGCTCTGGTTTACGGTTTCAGACGCTGGTCTGGTTTACGGTTTCAGACGCTGGTCTGGTTTACGGTTTCAGACGCTGGCTCTGGTTTACGGTTTCAGACGCTGGCTCTGGTTTACGGTTTCAGACGCTGGCTCTGGTTTACGGTTTCAGCGATGGCTCTGGTTTACGGTTTCAGACGCTGGCTCTGGTTTACGGTTTCAGACGCTGGCTCTGGTTTACGGTTTCAGACGCTGGCTCTGGTTTACGGTTTCAGACGCTGGCTCTGGTTTACGGTTTCAGACGCTGGCTCTGGTTTACGGTTTCAGACGCTGGCTCTGGTTTACGGTTTCAGACGCTGGCTCTGGTTTACGGTTTCAGACGCTGGTCTGGTTTACGGTTTCACACGCTGGCTCTGGTTTACGGTTTCAGACGCTGGCTCTGGTTTACGGTTTCACACGCTGGCTCTGGTTTACGGTTTCACACGCTGGCTCTGGTTTACGGTTTCAGACGCTGGCTCTGGTTTACGGTTTCAGACGCTGGCTCTGGTTTACGGTTTCAGACGCTGGCTCTGGTTTACGGTTTCAGACGCTGGTCTGGTTTACGGTTTCAGACGCTGGCTCTGGTTTACGGTTTCAGACGCTGGTCTGGTTTACGGTTTCAGACGCTGGTCTGGTTTACGGTTTCAGACGCTGGCTCTGGTTTACGGTTTCAGACGCTGGCTCTGGTTTACGGTTTCAGACGCTGGCTCTGGTTTACGGTTTCAGCGATGGCTCTGGTTTACGGTTTCAGACGCTGGCTCTGGTTTACGGTTTCAGACGCTGGCTCTGGTTTACGGTTTCAGACGCTGGCTCTGGTTTACGGTTTCAGACGCTGGCTCTGGTTTACGGTTTCAGACGCTGGCTCTGGTTTACGGTTTCAGACGCTGGCTCTGGTTTACGGTTTCAGACGCTGGCTCTGGTTTACGGTTTCAGACGCTGGTCTGGTTTACGGTTTCACGCTGGCTCTGGTTTACGGTTTCAGACGCTGGCTGGTTTACGGTTTCACACGCTGGCTCTGGTTACGGTTTCACACGCTGGCTCTGGTTTACGGTTTCAGACGCTGGCTCTGGTTTACGGTTTCAGACGCTGGCTCTGGTTTACGGTTTCAGACGCTGGCTCTGGTTTACGGTTTCAGACGCTGGTCTGGTTTACGGTTTCAGACGCTGGCTCTGGTTTACGGTTTCAGACGCTGGCTCTGGTTTACGGTTTCAGACGCTGGTCTGGTTTACGGTTTCAGACGCTGGTCTGGTTTACGGTTTCAGACGCTGGCTCTGGTTACGGTTTCAGACGCTGGCTCTGGTTTACGGTTTCAGACGCTGGCTCTGGTTTACGGTTTCACACGCTGGCTCTGGTTTACGGTTTCACACGCTGGCTCTGGTTTACGGTTTCAGACGCTGGCTCTGGTTTACGGTTTCAGACGCTGGCTCTGGTTTACGGTTTCAGACGCTGGCTCTGGTTTACAGTTTCAGACGCTGGTCTGGTTTACGGTTTCAGACGCTGGTCTGGTTTACGGTTTCAGACGCTGGTCTGGCTAACTGTTCCCACATGGTTCTCTGTCCTGGCCTGAAGGAGACTTCCAGCCGAGCTCGGCATCAGGACAGACTGACGGCGTCACTGCTCGCACACTTTAACTTAAAGAGTTATCACAATATTTTTGCTTTATGATTCATTACAAACTTTCCCACAAATAAAACTGATTTTGGTTTCAAACTGGCTGCATCATCTCAAATGTTATATTCTGTGAAAACGGCTGAAATGCTGCTGCAGGATGAAAACAGACTCATCATTGATGATCTATAGGAGACTGATTACAAACTTTATCTGTGAGTGATGAAATAAAAAGACCTGACAAACATTCAGACGTTTTAAAACGTCAACATGAAGTCGGGAATGTCATGAAGTAAAAGTACATCATGGGAATATTCAGTATAAGTACTTTATTGTTGTACTACAGTGTGGTACTCGAGTCAAAGTACTTTCCTCCAATGTACTTTGAGTTTTGATCATTAACAGTGTTTATTAACGAACATGAATAAATCAAAACAATTAAAATCATTCAGTCATCTTCTGATAGATTTTTGTTACTTAGGACTGGACTTTGGATCATGGACTGGACCTTGGATCGTGGACTGGACTTTGGATCGTAGACTGGACTTGGATCGTGGACTGGACCTTGGATCGTGGACTGGACTTGGATCGTGGACTGGACTTGGATCGTGGACTGGACTTTGGATCGTGGACTGGACTTTGGACCGTGGACTGGGCTTGGATCGTGGACTGGGCTTGGACCGTGGACTGGGCTTGGATCGTGTACTGGGCTTGGATCGTGGGCTGGACTTGGATCGTGGGCTGGAGTTGGATCGTGGACTGGACCTTGGATCGTGGACTGGACTTGGATCGTGGACTGGACTTTGGATCGTGGACTGGACTTGGACCATGGACTGGACTTGGACCGTGGACTGGGCTTGGATCGTGGACTGGGCTTGGATCGTGGACTGGACTTGGACCATGGACTGGACTTGGATCGTGGACTGGAATTTGGATCATGGACTGGACTTTTGATCATGGACTGGACCTTGGATCGTGGACTGGACCTTGGATCGTGGACTGGACTTTGGATCGTGGACTGGACTTTGGATCGTGGACTGGACTTTGGATCGTGGACTGGAATTTGGATCTTGGACTGGACTTTGATCATGGACTGGACCTTGGATCGTGGACTGGACCTTGGATCGTGGACTGGACTTTGGATCGTGGACTGGACTTTGGATCGTGGACTGGAATTTGGATCTTGGACTGGACTTTTGATCATGGACTGGGCTTGGATCGTGGACTGGATCGTGGACTGGACTTTGGATCGTGGACTGGACTTGGATCGTGGACTGGACTCGGACCGTGGACTGGACTCGGATCGTGGACTGGACTCGGATCGTGGACTGGACTCGGATCGTGGACTGGGCTTGGATCGTGGACTGGACTTGGATCGTGGACTGGGCTTGGATCGTGGACTGGACTTTGGATCGTGGACTGGACTTGGATCGTGGACTGGACTTGGATCGTGGACTGGACTTGGATCGTGGACTGGACTTGGATCTTTCTTCTTCTCTCTGCTCTCACAGTCTCAACTTTAATCACCAGAGAAGAAGCTGCACAGCACAGACGTGAACGTACTGCCACCTGGTGGACAGACAGCAGAGAGCTGCTGACATGGTGGAGATGTCTGAGATGTTCGAGTGAGGAGCTGGATCTTCTTCACGGAGGTCAGGTCAGGTTCTTGAAAGCTGCGGAGCTGGATCTTCTTCACGGGTCAGGTCAGGTTCTTGAAAGCTGCGGAGCTGGATCTTCTTCACGGAGGTCAGGTCAGGTTCTTGAAAGCTGCGGAGCTGGATCTTCTTCACGGAGGTCAGGTCAGGTTCTTGAAAGCTGCGGAGCTGGATCTTCTTCACGTGGGTCAGGTCAGGTTCTTGAAAGCTGCGGAGCTGGATCTTCTTCACGGAGGTCAGGTAGGGTTCTTGAAAGCTGCGGAGCTGGATCTTCTTCACGTGGGTCAGGTCAGGTTCTTGAAAGCTGCGGAGCTGGATCTTCTTCACGGAGGTCAGGTCAGGTTCTTGAAAGCTGCGGAGCTGGATCTTCTTCACGGAGGTCAGGTCAGGTTCTTGAAAGCTGCGGAGCTGGATCTTCTTCACGGAGGTCAGGTCAGGTTCTTGAAAGCTGCGTCACACAGTTGGCAGATCTCTTCTGTTCGGTTTCCCTGAGCTCCAAGCGGTCGCTGGTCTTTGGGAGGAATCTAAAATCTCACCTGTGCCGGGAAACAAAGTGACTCAACAACAACAAACATATATTTATTGTTTTTTGTGTTAATAGAACAACATCCTAAAACATATGGCAGTAATGAAAATAATAATGAAAATAATAATAATACTGAAAAGGACAAAAATAAATGAATAATTAAATAAAATGGAGATAGTAAATAATAAAATAAAATTAAAAAAATGTAACTGCACTAATTTGTCAGCAAATTACTGTGCCCTGAATATTGGTCACTAATATTCATTCATTCATTCGTTCGTTCATTATCTTATTCTCTCGCTGCCTCCTCCATATCTCAACAGTTCCAGAAATAACATACAGGTCAGTTTCTCAGGAGCCAAACTCGATGTTAAGTTATTTAAAAAGTGCTTAAAAGAATTTTTTGTCCTGCAGTAAACAGAGGTCAAACATTTTTCTTTCCTGACAAGTGCATCATCTGGACAAAGGCCCAAAATAAGTTAAGTTAAGTTGTCCTCAGTTATTTAGGACATATTGTGATCTGAGAGATATAACTTTTTACTGAGCTCCAGAATTTTTTAATCTCTTCACATTTCCATATACATTGATATAATGCACCTTGGTATCTGTTACACTTATAACATAGATCGAGTATATTAGGATCCGATTTATTTAATTGTACCGGGGGGATGTAGGTCCGCATTATATTTTTATATATTCCTCCTTCCTCCCACATTAATATCAGCTGGTGTCAGTCCTCGTGTTTCCAACCTGGGATCTTTGATTAAATTTGACTGAAATGTTTTTCCAAGTGTCTCAAACACCGGTTCCCAAAATGGTTTTAGTTCAGGACATGTACAAAATGAGTGTATAAGTACAGTAAGTGAAAGTGTTTTTACAAAAGGATTAGTGGTACTTTTAATTAACGTTTCAAGAGATGCTGAGTAAAGATTTATTATTATTCAACTACAAACCTTTGGAGGACAGTTTTTCAATTTCTAACCAGGGCATGGAAACATCTTTCGAAAATCTAAACGTTGTGGTCCTCAACCGAGCCGCCCAATAATACCATAACACCAGTGTTGTCCATCTAGTGATCTCCCATCACCTCCACAGCCATGGGCTCATAATCGGCTCAACTAAGATGACTTATCTTTGGGGTTATATATTAAAAAATGGGTGGGAAGCTACTGTTTGTTTGTTTTTTCATTAAAATAAAATTTGTTAAAAATCACGTTTTGATCTTTGGTTTCATTTACTAATGCAGTATTGGTCTTATTTTTGTTAAATCTGTGAAAGTTTGAACTTTAAATAAGAGAAATGTGCATGCCTGTCTGAGAACAGTGTGTAACAGTGTGTAACAGTGTGTAACAGGGTGTAACAGTGTGTAACAGTGTGTAACAGGGTGTAACAGTGTGTAACAGTGTGTAACAGTGTGTAACAGTGGTGTAACAGGTGTAACAGTGTGTAACAGTGTGTAACAGGTGTAACAGTGTGTAACAGTGTGTAACAGTGTGTAACAGTGTGTAACAGTGTGTAACAGGGTGTAACAGTGTGTAACAGTGTGTAACAGTGTGTAACAGTGTGTAACAGGGTGTAACAGTGTGTAACAGGGTGTAACAGTGTGTAACAGTGTGTAACAGGGTGTAACAGTGTGTAACAGGTGTAACAGGGTGTAACAGTGTGTAACAGTGTGTAACAGGGTGTAACAGGGTGTAACAGTGTGTAACAGGGTGTAACAGGGTGTAACAGTGTGTAACAGAGTGTAACAGTGTGTAACAGTGTGTAACAGTGTGTAACAGTGTGTAACAGGGTGTAACAGTGTGTAACAGTGTGTAACAGGGTGTAACAGTGTGTAACAGTGTGTAACAGAGTGTAACAGTGTGTAACAGTGTGTAACAGTGTGTAACAGGGTGTAACAGGGTGTAACAGTGTGTAACAGTGTGTAACAGGGTGTAACAGTGTGTAACAGTGTGTAACAGTGTGTAACAGTGTGTAACAGGGTGTAACAATGTGTAACAGTGTGTAACAGTGTGTAACAGAGTGTAACAGAGTGTAACAGTGTGTACAGTGTGTAACAGGGTGTAACAGTGTGTAACAGTGTGTAACAGGGTGTAACAGGGTGTAACAGTGTGTAACAGTGTGTAACAGGGTGTAACAGGGTGTAACAGGGTGTAACAGTGTGTAACAGGGTGTAAAAGGGTGTAACAGGGTGTAACAGGGTGTAACATGTGTAACAGTGTGTAACAGGGTGTAACAGTGTGTAACAGGGTGTAACAGGGTAACGGGTGTAACAGTGTGTAACAGTGTGTAACAGGGTGTAACAGGGTGTAACAGTGTGTAACAGTGTGTAACAGTGTGTAACAGAGTGTAACAGTGTGTAACAGTGTAACAGAGTGTAACAGTGTGTAACATGTGTAACAGTGTGTAACAAGTGTACAGTGTGTAACAGTGTGTAACAGTGTGTACAGGGTGTAACAGGGTGTAACAGGTTGTAACAGGGTGTAACAGTGTGTAACAGGGTGTAACAGGGTGTAACAGGTGTAACGTGTGTAACAGGGTGTAACGGGTGTAACGGGTGTAACAGGGTGTAACAGTGTGTAACAGTGTGTAACAGGGTGTAACAGTGTGTAACAGGGTGTAACAGTGTGTAACAGGGTGTAACAGGGTGTAACAGTGTGTAACAGTGTGTAACAGTGTGTAACAGTGTGTAACAGGGTGTAACAGTGTGTAACAGGGTGTAACAGTGTGTAACAGTGTGTAACAGGGTGTAACAGTGTGTAACAGTGTGTAACAGTGTGTAACAGGTGTAACAGGGTGTAACAGTGTGTAACAGTGTGTAACAGTGTGTAACAGAGTGTAACAGTGTGTAACAGAGTGTAACAGTGTGTAACAGAGTGTAACAGTGTGTAACAGAGTGTAACAGTGTGTAACAGAGTGTAACAGTGTGTAACAGTGTGTAACAGGGTGTAACAGAGTGTAACAGTGTGTAACAGTGTGTAACAGTGTGTAACAGTGTGTAACAGGGTGTAACAGGGTGTAACAGGGTGTAACAGTGTGTAACAGTGTGTAACAGGGTGTAACAGGGTGTAACAGGGTGTAACAGTGTGTAACAGTGTGTAACAGAGTGTAACAGTGTGTAACAGGGTGTAACAGTGTGTAACAGTGTGTAACAGTGTGTAACAGGGTGTAACAGGGTGTAACAGTGTGTAACAGGGTGTAACAGTGTGTAACAGAGTGTAACAGGGTGTAACAGTGTGTAACAGGGTGTAACAGTGTGTAACAGTGTGTAACAGTGTGTAACAGGGTGTAACAGGGTGTAACAGTGTGTAACAGTGTGTAACAGGGTGTAACAGGGTGTAACAGGGTGTAACAGTGTGTAACAGGGTGTAACAGTGTGTAACAGGGTGTAACAGTGTGTAACAGAGTGTAACAGGGTGTAACAGTGTGTAACAGGGTGTAACAGTGTGTAACAGGGTGTAACAGGGTGTAACAGTGTGTAACAGGGTGTAACAGGGTGTAACAGTGTGTAACAGGGTGTAACAGTGTGTAACAGGGTGTAACAGTGTGTAACAGGGTGTAACAGTGTGTAACAGAGTGTAACAGTGTGTAACAGTGTGTAACAGTGTGTAACAGAGTGTAACAGGGTGTAACAGTGTGTAACAGTGTGTAACAGTGTGTAACAGTGTGTAACAGTGTGTAACAGTGTGTAACAGAGTGTAACAGAGTGTAACAGTGTGTAACAGTGTGTAACAGAGTGTAACAGTGTGTAACAGTGTGTAACAGTGTGTAACAGTGTGTAACAGTGTGTAACAGGGTGTAACAGTGTGTAACAGTGTGTAACAGAGTGTAACAGGGTGTAACAGTGTGTAACAGTGTGTAACAGTGTGTAACAGTGTGTAACAGTGTGTAACAGTGTGTAACAGTGTGTAACAGTGTGTAACATGTGTAACATGTGTAACGTGTGTAACAGTGTGTAACAGTGTGTAACAGTGTGTAACAGTGTGTAACAGGGTGTAACAGTGTGTAACAGTGTGTAACAGTGTGTAACAGTGTGTAACAGAGTGTAACAGGGTGTAACAGTGTGTAACAGTGTGTAACAGTGTGTAACAGTGTGTAACAGTGTGTAACAGGGTGTAACAGTGTGTAACAGGGTGTAACAGTGTGTAACAGTGTGTAACAGGGTGTAACAGGGTGTAACAGGGTGTAACAGTGTGTAACAGTGTGTAACAGGGTGTAACAGGGTGTAACAGGGTGTAACAGGGTGTAAAAGGGTGTAACAGGGTGTAACAGTGTGTAACAGTGTGTAACAGTGTGTAACAGTGTGTAACAGGGTGTAACAGTGTGTAACAGGGTGTAACAGTGTGTAACAGTGTGTAACAGTGTGTAACAGGGTGTAACAGTGTGTAACAGTGTGTAACAGGTGTAACAGGGTGTAACAGTGTGTAACAGTGTGTAACAGTGTGTAACAGTGTGTAACAGTGTGTAACAGGGTGTAACAGTGTGTAACAGTGTGTAACAGTGTGTAACAGGGTGTAACAGGGTGTAACAGTGTGTAAGTGTGTAAGATGTACAGTGTAACAGTGTGTAACAGTGTGTAACAGGGTGTACAGTGTGTAACAGTGTGTAACAGTGTGTAACAGTGTGTAACAGTGTGTAACAGGGTGTAACAGGGTGTAACAGTGTAACAGGGTGTAACGGGTGTAACAGTGTGTAACAGTGTGTAACAGGGTGTACAGGGTGTAACATGTGTAACAGGGTGTAACAGGGTGTAACGTGTAACAGTGTGTAACAGTGTGTAACAGGGTGTAACAGGGTGTAACAGGGTGTAACAGTGTGTAACAGTGTGTAACAGGGTGTAACAGTGTGTAACAGTGTGTAACAGTGTGTAACAGAGTGTAACAGTGTGTAACAGTGTGTAACAGAGTGTAACAGTGTGTAACAGTGTGTAACAGTGTGTAACAGAGTGTAACAGTGTGTAACAGTGTGTAACAGAGTGTAACAGTGTGTAACAGAGTGTAACAGTGTGTAACAGTGTGTAACAGGGTGTAACAGGGTGTAACAGGGTGTAACAGGGTGTAACAGGGTGTAACAGGGTGTAACAGGGTGTAAAAGGGTGTAACAGGGTGTAACAGGTGTAACAGTGTGTAACAGTGTAACAGGGTGTAACATGTGTAACAGGGTGTACAGGGTGTACAGTGTGTAACAGTGTGTAACAGGGTGTAACAGGTGTAACAGGGTGTAACAGTGTGTAACAGTGTGTAACAGGGTGTAACAGGTGTAACAGGGTGTAACAGGGTGTAACAGGGTGTAACAGTGTGTAACAGGTGTAACAGGTGTAACAGGGTGTAACAGTGTGTAACAGTGTGTAACAGGGTGTAACAGGGTGTAACAGGTGTAACAGGGTGTAACAGGGTGTACAGGTGTAACAGGGTGTAACAGTGTGTAACAGGGTGTAACAGTGTGTAACAGTGTTAACAGGGTGTAACAGGGTGTAACATGTGTAACAGGGTGTAACAGGGTGTAACAGTGTGTAACAGGGTGTAACAGGGTGTAACAGGGTGTAACAGGGTGTGGTCAGGGTGTAACAGTGTGTAACAGTGTGTAACAGGGTGTAACAGGGTGTAACAGGGTGTAACAGTGTGTAACAGGGTGTAACAGTGTGTAACAGTGTGTAACAGGGTGTAACAGGGTGTAACAGTGTGTAACAGTGTGTAACAGGGTGTAACAGTGTGTAACAGTGTGTAACAGGGTGTAACAGTGTGTAACAGTGTGACACAGTGTGTAACAGTGTGTAACAGGGTGTAACAGTGTGTAACAGTGTGTAACAGGGTGTAACAGGGTGTAACAGTGTGTAACAGTGTGACACAGTGTGTAACAGGGTGTAACAGGGTGTAACAGGGTGTAACAGGGTGTAACAGTGTGTAACAGTGTGACACAGTGTGTAACAGTGTGTAACAGTGTGTAACAGGGTGTAACAGGGTGTAACAGTGTGTAACAGGGGGTTTAAAACATGGATAATAATTGTAAAAAATAAAGCTGGTCACTTCTCGGATTTCGTCTGTTGCTGGTTATTTTTAGAACGTATCCCCCGTGATAAACCAGGCACCACCGTGTTGCAGTATCAGGGGACACTCGTGGATTATATTAGGAACTCTCCTCACATCGTGGAACCCCTGATGATTTTGCACAGAACCATTCTGGTCCCCATGTATAACGGCTGGTAGAACCTTCTCTAGTCCCATAGCTAGAACCTTCAGAATTTGAAGGTGATACGGGTCTGTGAGAACCGCTTTCAGAATAAGAGTGATCAGAGCGCTACGTAATGAAGCGGGGAGGCGACATGACGTGACAGAACATGACGTGACAGAACATGATGTGACAGAACATGATGTGACAGAACATGATGTGACAGAACATGACGTGACGTGACAGAACATGACATGACGTGACAGAACATGATGTGACAGAACATGACATGACGTGACAGAACATGACGTGACAGAACATGACGTGACAGAACATGACGTGACAGAACATGACGTGACAGAACATGACGTGACGTGACAGAACATGACATGACGTGACAGAACATGACGTGACAGAACATGACGTGACAGAACATGACGTGACGTGACAGAACATGATATGACAGAACATGACGTGACATGACAGAACATGACGTGACAGAACATGACGTGACGTGACAGAACATGACGTGACAGAACATGATGTGACAGAACATGACATGACAGAACATGATGTGACAGAACATGACGTGACAGAACATGACGTGACAGAACATGACGTGACAGAACATGACATGACAGAACATGACGTGACAGAACATGACGTGACAGAACATGACATGACAGAACATGACGTGACGTGACAGAACATGACATGACGTGACAGAACATGACGTGACAGAACATGACGTGACAGAACATGACGTGACGTGACAGAACATGATATGACAGAACATGACGTGACATGACAGAACATGACGTGACAGAACATGACGTGACAGAACATGACGTGACGTGACAGAACATGACGTGACAGAACATGATGTGACAGAACATGACATGACAGAACATGATGTGACAGAACATGACGTGACAGAACATGACGTGACAGAACATGACGTGACAGAACATGACATGACAGAACATGACGTGACAGAACATGACGTGACAGAACATGACATGACAGAACATGACGTGACGTGACAGAACATGACATGACAGAACATGACGTGACAGAACATGACGTGACAGAACATGACGTGACGTGACAGAACATGACATGACAGAACATGACGTGACAGAACATGACATGACAGAACATGACATGACAGAACATGACATGACAGAACATGACGTGACAGAACATGACGTGACGTGACAGAACATGACATGACAGAACATGACGTGACAGAACATGACATGACAGAACATGACGTGACAGAACATGACGTGACAGAACATGACATGACGTGACGTGACAGAACATGACGTGACACGTTTCCAAATAAACATTTTAACATCTGTTGTGGTTTTATAATATGAGACATTTATTTCTGTGGGATCTGCAGATAATTCTCCTTGTCCGTTCCTAATTACATGAATTAATTAATTGATTTATTAATTGCTCTGTCATATTCTGCCAAACTAACGACTTACCTGGTTTTCCACCCTGATCATAAAAAGTTAGTTTCAGTCTTATTAGACCATCTCCAAGCTCCTCGTATCATTTGTGTCAAATCATCTACGATGACCTCTCTCTCTAATTTCAGAGTCTAATTCATTCAAGTCTGTTTGAATCTGTTAAATTTAGAGCTGGTGAAGCTCATCACTTGTCCTCTATGCTTTAACAGCTTCCCACCTAATGGCTGCAGTTGTTGTTGAGAAGTAGAGATCACTGTGAGTATTTAATTGTTCAACTTAAATTAGTAAAATAGTGAGATTGGGGCATGATCTGATAAAACAATACTATCATATATACAATTAGTTATACTTATAAATCTGTGTTTTAAATACTCCATGTAACTCGATTACAGCCAGGCAGGTGGGTGACTCTTCAAATATGATTCATGAACATCTAGAGCAGGGATGGGCCACATAGAACCAGATATGATAAAACTGCCATATTAAATGTTTGTGTGTGTATACATACGAGCACATAGGCGTTTCTTTCAACTCTGTGAACAGATAGTCTTCTTCCCATTTCACCTGAAACACACGATTTTCTCGGTCAAGTTTTGGTGTCCCTCCGCTCTCAGGCATATCTGGACATTAGAGAAGAAGCACACACAACGTGGCGTCTGCATTGGAGGCGCTATCTAGTGGCCAACTGTGTAATTACAACTGATGAAGTGCCACATGTGACACATTTTTATCATTTTTTAGAAATTTATCTCAGGGCCACTTCCAGTGTGCAGCCCCCAGGCCGCCAGCGGCAAGACTTTCGTAAGAGCAGTTTTTGAAAAGCAACATCAACGTATAAATCTGTATTTGTTGTCTCCAGTGTCAGGGTGTAATCCCACTGCGGTAACTATGTTCAGCTGTACTCGAGTATTTGTTCTGATTACATTACTTCTGATCAAGTCGACAACTTTGCTAACAGCCAAACGTCAACAAGGTCAGGTTAGAGGACGGTTATTACGTTTAGATATATGGGGTGTGAACTTGTTTTACTGCTTTGTGGGGTCCAAAAATAAGCTCCAGCTATACTTGGGTCCAACAGTTTTGTGGGGACCACAAGCTTAAAGAGCAGAAGGAAGATTTATGTCGAAGGGATACTGGATGGTGTTGATACTGAAACATTCATGAGTGGTTTCCAGACCGAGAAAAATTCATAATCAGTAATCCAGAAAACTTTTATTGGATTTAAATCAAAATGTAACGAAGCACAAAAACACGAGACAGACGGAGAGACATCATTTCAAAAATCCTTCAAAAAAAGAAAAGGTTTGATTATATCAGAGAGAAATAACATAAAGAGAGACACACTGAGTTTTTAAATTCCATATTTGCAGAGTCAGACTTTCGTCGGTGCTTCAGGTGTCTCAGCTCGTCCTGTCCGTCTCGTCTGTGTCGGTGTTGAGCAGCTGGTCGAGCGCTCGCTGCCATTCACAGCCGCAAACTTCACCTTCCTGAGCGACTTCTGCAGACATGAAACACGGATCGACAAACACACAAGGAAGAAGTCAGATTTTTGTCTTCTGTGCGTATTCGAGTCGTGAGTGAATCATAACACTGTCTTTCACTCACCTGTTTCTCCACGAGTCCTCGGGGGTATCGGGAAATATCGTCCCGCCGACGCTCCGCCCTCTCCCAGTCATCCAACCACAGCTGGCGGCGGTACTCTGACTGGCGAGACGTGATTCGCTGGTAGATGGCTTGATTCTGACGGCTGACCAGAAGAAGCTCCTCCCTCCTCTTGTTGACATTCAGGCTGAAATTTAAAATGTAAAAGTCATGACATGGAAACGCAGAGACAGACCGGAGACTGATCCTCAATACTACAGCACACTGGTGGAAAGGATGCAGCGTTCACAGGAAGTGGTTTTACTGCGTCACTGTTTCGTTCCTGGTTGTCAAAGTAGATTCATGGCAGCTCTTCGTTTCCCCGAGTCACAGAATAAAAGATTTCAAAAGCTCCCTTACATTTCCTGTGAGGGAAGATAAAAACCAAAGACTGCCACCAGCATCACACATGCACATCCAGATCAATAATTCAACAGCGTAACAGAGCAGGACCGCTCAATTATTCAAAGGTCCAACGAGGAGCGCTGGCATCGCCACAGCCGCGTTAAAGACCCGGCAACTCTGAGGTTCTAATGCTGAGTGACAGAACATGACGTGACAGAACATGACGTGACAGAACATGACGTGACAGAACATGACGTGACAGAACATGACATGACAGAACATGACATGACGTGACAGAACATGACATGACAGAACATGATGTGACAGAACATGACGTGACAGAACATGATGTGACAGAACATGATGTGACAGAACATGATGTGACAGAACATGACGTGACGTGACAGAACATGACATGACAGAACATGATGTGACAGAACATGACATGACAGAACATGATGTAACAGAACATGATGTGACAGAACATGACGTGACAGAACATGATGTGACAGAACATGACGTGACGTGACAGAACATGACATGACAGAACATGACATGACAGAACATGACGTGACAGAACATGACGTGACAGAACATGACGTGACAGAACATGATGTGACAGAACATGACATGACGTGACAGAACATGACATGACAGAACATGACGTGACAGAACATGACGTGACAGAACATGACGTGACAGAACATGATGTGACAGAACATGACGTGACAGAACATGATGTGACAGAACATGACGTGACAGAACATGACATGACGTGACAGAACATGACATGACAGAACATGACGTGACAGAACATGACGTGACAGAACATGACGTGACAGAACATGACGTGACGTGACAGAACATGACGTGACAGAACATGACGTGACAGAACATGACGTGACGTGACAGAACATGACGTGACGTGACAGAACATGACGTGACAGAACATGACGTGATGTGACAGAACATGACGTGACAGAACATGACGTGACGTGACAGAACATGATGTGACGTGACAGAACATGACGTGACGTGACAGATCATGACGTGACAGAACATGATGTGACAGAACATGATGTGACAGAACATGACGTGACGTGACAGATCATGACGTGACAGAACATGATGTGACAGAACATGACTTGATGTGACAGAACATGATGTGACAGAACATGACTTGACAGAACATGATGTGACAGAACATGACGTGACAGAACATGACGTGACAGAACATGACATGACAGAACATGACATGACGTGACAGAACATGACATGACAGAACATGATGTGACAGAACATGACGTGACAGAACATGATGTGACAGAACATGATGTGACAGAACATGATGTGACAGAACATGACGTGACGTGACAGAACATGACATGACAGAACATGATGTGACAGAACATGACATGACAGAACATGATGTAACAGAACATGATGTGACAGAACATGACGTGACAGAACATGATGTGACAGAACATGACGTGACGTGACAGAACATGACATGACAGAACATGACATGACAGAACATGACGTGACAGAACATGACGTGACAGAACATGACGTGACAGAACATGATGTGACAGAACATGACATGACGTGACAGAACATGACATGACAGAACATGACGTGACAGAACATGACGTGACAGAACATGACGTGACAGAACATGATGTGACAGAACATGACGTGACAGAACATGATGTGACAGAACATGACGTGACAGAACATGACATGACGTGACAGAACATGACATGACAGAACATGACGTGACAGAACATGACGTGACAGAACATGACGTGACAGAACATGACGTGACGTGACAGAACATGACGTGACAGAACATGACGTGACAGAACATGACGTGACGTGACAGAACATGACGTGACGTGACAGAACATGACGTGACAGAACATGACGTGATGTGACAGAACATGACGTGACAGAACATGACGTGACGTGACAGAACATGATGTGACGTGACAGAACATGACGTGACGTGACAGATCATGACGTGACAGAACATGATGTGACAGAACATGATGTGACAGAACATGACGTGACGTGACAGATCATGACGTGACAGAACATGATGTGACAGAACATGACTTGATGTGACAGAACATGATGTGACAGAACATGACTTGACAGAACATGATGTGACAGAACATGACGTGACAGAACATGATGTGACAGAACATGACGTGACAGAACATGATGTGACAGAACATGATGTGACAGAACATGATGTGACAGAACATGACTTGATGTGACAGAACATGACGTGACAGAACATGACGTGACAGAACATGACATGACAGAACATGACATGACAACATGACATGACAGAAATGACATGACAGAACATGACGTGACAGAACATGACATGACAGAACATGACATGACAGAACATGACATGACAGAACATGACGTGACAGAACATGACGTGACGTGACAGAACATGACGTGACGTGACAGATCATGACGTGACAGAACATGATGTGACAGAACATGATGTGACAGAACATGACGTGACGTGACAGATCATGACGTGACAGAACATGATGTGACAGAACATGATGTGACAGAACATGATGTGACAGAACATGACGTGACGTGACAGATCATGATGTGACAGAACATGATGTGACAGAACATGATGTGACAGAACATGACGTGA
>CM014084.1:343608-386601 GCA_004119915.2 Collichthys lucidus
CCTTAAGGCCACACGGGACCTCGAGGCCACTCAAGGCCACACGGGACCTCAAGGCCACTCAAGGCCACACGGGACCTCAAGGCCACTCAAGGCCACACGGGACCTCAAGGCCACTCAAGGCCACACGGGACCTCAAGGCCACACAGGACCTCAAGGCCACACGGGACCTCAAGGCCACACGGGTCCTCAAGGCCACACGGGACCTCAAGGCCACACGGGACCCTTAAGGCCACACGGGACCTCGAGGCCACTCAAGGCCACACGGGACCTCAAGGCCACTCAAGGCCACTCAAGGCCACACGGGACCCTTAAGGCCACACGGGACCTCGAGGCCACTCAAGGCCACACGGGACCTCGAGGCCACTCAAGGCCACACGGGACCTCAAGGCCACTCAAGGCCACTCAAGGCCACACGGGACCTCAAGGCCACACGGGACCTCAAGGCCACACGGGACCTCGAGGCCACACGGGACCTCAAGGCCACTCGAGGCCACACGGGACCTCAAGGCCACTCAAGGCCACACGGGACCTCAAGGCCACTCAAGGCCACACGGGACCTCGAGGCCACACGGGACCTCGAGGCCACTCAAGGCCACACGGGACCTCGAGGCCACTCAAGGCCACACGGGACCTCAAGGCCACTCAAGGCCACACGGGACCTCAAGGCCACACGGGACCTCGAGGCCACTCAAGGCCACACGGGACCTCGAGGCCACTCAAGGCCACACGGGACCTCAAGGCCACTCAAGGCCACACGGGACCTCAAGGCCACACGGGACCTCGAGGCCACACGGGACCTCAAGGCCACACGGGACCTCGTGTAACCTCAGGAGAGGAAACTCAGAACATCAGTTACTGGGCTGAAGCTAGAAACAAATACCCGGGTATATCCTCTGCTGTCTGATTAGCAACTTTATACGTGAGAATGACACTTGACAGTTTTTTACCCAGTGGTTCATAAGACGTCATTACAAAATGTCATAACCTTTGACCTGCAGTCTTAAGTCCAGTCATTCAGCACATGCAGCATTTGTGGTTCGATGAAATCAGGTTTGAACTGACCAGAATATGAAATCAGTTCATTTTGATTCTCCCTCTGAATTCAGATAAAAATGGACAATATGCTGCTAACGCTGCATTCAGGACACCGTGTGTTTGCCATAGAGGTGTGTGTGTGTGTGTGTGTGTGTGTGTGCTTGCATTTCTATCCTTCTTGGGACATCAACCGGTAAAAGTACCTTCCATATTAGGACCGATGGACAAGTTAGGACCAAAAACCTGGACCTGATAAGGGAAAACCATTGCATTGGATAGAAAATGAGTTTTTAGTACACCTAGTGGTGAAATCTAAAAAAAACAGTACGGTCCCAAGAAGGGGGTATTTTTGGGAAATGTAGGTAAGTGTGTGTGTATCAGTTTTAAGAGGTGCGCCCCCTCTGGTCAACATATGTAATAACAAGTTTTGTAAATGGCTTACATTTGAAAAAAACAAAGCACATATTTGTGTATTATGTATACATTATTTATATAGTTAATAAAAACAAATTTAGGATCACAAAAATAAATAAAGTATGATTACATATTTTATATTTTTGTAAAAATAATGTACATATTTAATTTATATTTTATCATATATTTTTTTAATTATTTACATATTTATAATGTTTGATACATAATTGAATTTCAGGCAAAGAGTAGCTCTGTACTCATGTTCCCAGTAATATAATAATATTACATTTTTCACTGGCTCCCTTTGTCAAGTTAAAGGTTTAATACACCAGGAGATGATGTTACATGATGTCTACTTTGTTTGATGACATAGGCAGACCTGCCAACCCTGAAAGAATTTTATGAGTACTGATTCCTCGACTCGACTGTGGTTCAGCGGCATTCAATATCAGTGGCAACTTGACTGAAACGAGGTAAAAAAAAAAAATTGAAACGGACGAAACGCGGGAAATATGCGTATTTTAGAACAACAAATCGTACAAGCGTACAGGGAGGTGAAAATGCGTGCCCGCTACGAAAAATGCGTACATGTTGGAAGGTCTGCATAGGTTTAAGTGATTTTAAAACCTTTTGATCTTTGGTCATTGTGAACCTGTTTGCTTAAAGGTAATTATGCTACCCAATGCCACAGCGCTTAGAGCCTGTTAGCCTACTGGAAGTATTTATTATGTTTTATTTATGTATATAGTTAGGCTTATTTTATTCTAATTTATTCTATAATTTTTGTTTGTTTTGCATGAATGTTGGTTCTATTCAATCCAAAATGCACTTGATGGCATTAAAATGTTAATTCTATGTTAATCTTAGGAATTTTTAAATTTGCCTAACATAATGTATGTGTGCAAGACTAAAGACCAAAAACACTCCGGGTTCACTTACTGGGTCCTCTCTGCCTCGACTCCACAAGTCTATCACAAGTCACGACTAGCTAGCAGAAGGCTAAACAAGTGGTTTGAGGGATGGCTTGAGCTTAACATGAGCTTTTTGCATTTTGCAAAACAAACTATGCTTCTATTTTTCAAATGAAATTTAGTGTGTCTAAGTGCATTTCACCATCGGCAGGACCAATGCTATTGTACTGTTGTGAAGCACCAAGCTGCACATCAGAACAGAGGGGGAAAGGCAAGAACACAACAATGGTGACTGTTTTAAACAAGACTATCAATACTGTACTGTTCTAAATCAACCAAAAAAATCAATTACTTTGACACCTGAACACTACTCTACACAAACTTGTGCCAGTCAGCTTTTTAATGTTCTTACTGACATTTTTAACATATAACTGTCACAGACACCATCGTCTAAATGACCTAAAATGTCTAAACTACAAAAGACGTGAAGTTTGGCATAATTTGGAGAAGTTGTATTGCACTTGTTTTTATGAAGAAAAGTGACTTTGAGGCAAAGTACTTTTAAACGTTTGCATACTACTTGAGCCTTAACTCTGCAGTATAAGATTGCTAATAAAAAGGAGCCAAGATATCTCGAGGATGCAGTGAAACAGGGAAGGTCACACAAGCTGACAGAAAAAGCACTACAGGAGACATTACAAAGGCACATAGCACTGAGGAGACACAACTTAGGAACTCTGACGAGTGAAATAAGGGACGTGGAGACAATGAGGAGTGATGCTTAAAACTTACAAAAGTGATAGTGAAATGAAGTGATGGAAAATGATTTTGCACTTAACCTACAGGAGTTTAGTCGCCTCAACGATGAAGTTACAAATCTTTTGGCTGAAGATGAAAAAATATATGACCAGAAAATATGGCTTGAACCCAAAATGACATCCATCACAAGATTTATGAAAAAAAACTAAAAAATGGATTGCAGATACACAAGAATGTATACTGCAAAAGGAGAAGTATGAGGATGTTGACACCCAAGATACTGTCAAACCAAGTGACAGTGTTTCTCAGATTGATGTCAATGATGCAGGGTACCCTGCCCAGGTGGATCTCAGGTTAGTTGCACGTCAGTCACAACATGAGTCTCATCAACACGCATTAAACAAGAAGCTGAACATGTGCCCTGCTTGAACGTGTGGCTGCACAGAAGGAAAGGCAGCAGCTTGAGCTTGAAATGACCAGACTTAAAGTTGCAAGAGAGGAACTTGAGCTAGAGACTGCATTAGCTGAAAACAGTACACAAATAAAGGTGCTCAATAGTATGAGAACTCAGAGGATGGTTTGAGTAGCCACAGACTAGCACAAAAGCTTCAAGGTGGGAACGCGAAGCAAGAAAGAACCAGCTTTCCTCTCCAACCAGGCAGTATGAACTTTTATGCACCACCACAAACGCTGCACAATGTGGCTCCACAGGATTTGAGCTATAACGCACCAACCAACAGAGGTGAGGACATAATAAAAGTCATGCAAAATCAGAATCTGATTACTGATATGCAAGTTAAACAACAAAAGCAATCTCAGCTACCAGTGAAGGATATTCCTGTCTTCAGAGGTGATGCACTGCAGTACAAATCGTTCAGTAGAGCATTTGAGCATTCAAAACACAAAAGACAGATAATGATCAAGACAGATTGTATTTTTTGGAACAGTTTACAGCCCCAAGAGTTAGTCCGCAGCTGTGCTTACATGCCACCCAGCAAAGGCTACTAAAGCGAAGCGTCTTCTTCATAAACACTATGGGGGTGAACTACAGATCGCCAGTGCATACATCGATAAGGCATTAAAGTGGCCACATATCAAGTCATGGGAAGTCATTGAGTGCTTATGCAATGTTTCTTGTTGGATGTCGCAACTCTATGGAGGATATACTTAGACGAGATGGACAATCCTACCAACCTACGAATGGTGGTGTCTAAACTGCCTTACAAAATGAAAGAACGCTGTCGTACTGAAGCTTTTGATATCAAAGAGCGAAGAGGCAGAAGAGCGAGGTTTCTATTTAGTGAGCTACATAGATCGCCAGGCTAAAATAATGCTTGATCCCCTCTTTGGTAATATACCAGACAGCCGCTCAGTCACAACTAGAAAAACTGAGCTCAAAGAAATCCTGCAAAGAGAGAGATCCGTGGAAGCAGTTTTGCCACAAACATTTCAGCTGAAAACAAACAGCCTCCAGGATCATATGTAAAACCAGCAAACTCGAGCAAGACAGAGATTGCCTTTGAGAAGCCATGTTTGTACTTTCAGCAATCTTACACCCTAGCTACATGTAGCCAAATTAAAATGCAGCCACACAAAGAACGCATGGAGTTCTTTGCAAATTCTGCAAAAGAGGAATAGACTGTAAAGAATGTGCATTAAAGCACCCAGACATTCTACACACAGCAAAAAGGGAAGTTTCTGTCTTACCTGACGAGTGATGGTAGCCACGGAAATAAAGAAAGTTCTGTTTCATCTGAGAAGGCTTATGATGCTCACAAAGAAGAAATATCATGTGCTCAAGTTTCTATCACTCAAGAATCCTGTAGCCTCACAGGGGCCAGAGAACCTGAATGTGTGCTGTCAATAGTACCAGTAAAGGTTAAGTCAATAGTCGAGTCCCTTTAGAATTTGTTCTGTTTTTTCTAGTTTCATAGTTTAGTCTTAGATCATTTAAGTCTTGTTCCTCTCAGTAGGAGATTGTTTTTGTTCCTGATTGTAGTTTTTTTTTCCCTCCCTGGAGTTTAGAGCTGTTTTTATTTTCGCCCTTTAAGACGGTAGGATTTTCAATTGTAGTTTCCATAGCCTCCACCCGACGCTCAAAGTTTAGCAACAGGAGCAGGGTCCACACAAAAATGTAGGAAGAAAAAGATATTTATTAAACTAAACATACCAACACAACCTGAACTGTGGGTGATATAACTTGTTGACGCCATTACACTGATCTGCGTTTTACTTATATAATATCCATGTGAGTGAACATAACCCTGCCTGTATATCAATTTATGCTGATTACAATGAAATACCATTGATCATGTTGATGCAATATTTTTTAAATGATTATGATGATGCAGAAGCAATGATGATGTCAGGGGGTGGTTAGTGTATATGTAGATGTCACCTGAGCACAGGTAAGGGGGTGTGTTTGGCTAGAGAGCAGAAAGGCTCTTTTCAACCGCATTTTGAGAGACAAAGCAAGTATTTCTGTTTAATTACAAGTTTAATGTATATTGTCGTTACTGATAACCAATAAAAGGAACGTATTTTGTGACACTACGAAAGCGTTGATTTACTGACCACTCCTACATAACTAAATAATCAAACCCAAAGAACAAATTAAATTTACCATGTAGCAGACCTCCTGGCTGCCCAGAACAAAAGGGAGAAAGATCATAAAATGGCCACCCTATTTATACCTGCCAGCCCTGGCCGTTTGAGGTGCAGCCGACCAACTGATGGCCTGGAGGATGCTTAAATGCTATGGAGATAGAGAAAGGAGAATGTTAGTAAGGCCGTCACACAGTCCTTCTTTCCATTATGCAGAGCATTAATGCTTACTGTAGCCTACTTTAATATTTGTGTGAATGGGAATGCAGCATGTTGGATGTATGCATATATGTTAATGTCTCTACTGTTTCTATCACCCACAACAATGCAACTGTGATCTTCATAAGACCCCCCTGTCTGATCATGTATCCACAGACTGTGGGCTGTAACACACCGCGGTCCTAATAAGAACTATCTAAAAACATAAGACCCCCTGTCTGATCATGTATCCACAGACTGTGGGCTGTAACACACCGCGGTCCTAATAAGAACTATCTAAAAACATAAGACCCCCCTGTCTGATCATGTATCCACAGACTGTGGGCTGTAACACACCGCGGTCCTAATAAGAACTATCTAAAAACATAAGACCCCTCTGTCTGATCATGTATCCACAGACTGTGGGCTGTAACACACCGCGGTCCTAATAAGAACTATCTAAAAACATTAGACCCCTCTGTCTGATCATGTATCCACAGACTGTGGGCTGTTACACACCGCGGTCCTAATAAGAACTATCTAAAAACATTAGACCCCTCTGTCTGATCATGTATCCACAGACTGTGGGCTGTAACACACCGCGGTCCTAATAAGAACTATCTAAAAACATTAGACCCCTCTGTCTGATCATGTATCCACAGACTGTGGGCTGTAACACACCGCGGTCCTAATAAGAACTATCTAAAAACATTAGACCCCTCTGTCTGATCATGTATCCACAGACTGTGGACTGTAACACACCGCGGTCCTAATAAGAACTATCTAAAAACATTAGACCCCTCTGTCTGATCATGTATCCACAGACTGTGGGCTGTAACACACCGCGGTCCTAATAAGAACTATCTAAAAAAAAAAAAAAAACTGTCTCCCCTCCTGCACCTGCTCTGATCACGTGTCTATGTCAGCGCCCCACCCCCACCCCGAGGCGAGTGTGTCTTTTTCGCTCTTCATATTACTATGTGCGTCATCACTCAAATGTGCGCCGTTACTCAGGTGTGCGCTGTGTCGTAAATCCAGCGCTCCCTTTCCGTCTCTGCACGTGAGCCCTCGGACTCCTCAGACCAGCTCGACTCGACACCATGCGAGCCACACATACACGGACTACTGCAGGACTTCTAATGAATAAGGTAAGTTTTGAGTTGTGTTGCTCCCTGTGAAATAAGTGCGCTGTTTATTTTACATTTGCATTTGTTTGCACACGTTAAAGCAACGTAAAAACGGCTAACTGCGTTAGCCATTAGCTGCCCATGTGGCAGCTAATGGCTAACGTTAGCTAACAGCTACGGCCAATTAGCGGCCTGTGAACAGAGACAGAGAAACTTCTGATAGAAATTAAAACTAAACTAACGTCTGTGCACACTGAGTTTTTCTGTTGTTAAAACACTTTATGATGAAGCAGCTTGTTTCTGTCGTAGTAAAATAGGATGCATGTTGAGTGAGGAGGACAGATGATGATGATGATGATATGATGATGATGACTTCATCCTCCGTTTTTCATGAACAATGAGCTTCCGTTGTTTTATCAATATAATATACTGTGTCACTGCCACATGAATAGTTTGGGGCATGTTTTTCCTCACTCGAACCGAGGGTGTGAGGACAGAGGGTGTAAGGACAGAGGGTCTAAGGGTGTGAGGACAGAGGGCCTAAGAGTGTGAGGACAGAGGGCCTAAGAGTGTGAGGACAGAGGGCCTAAGAGTGTGAGGACAGAGGGCCTAAGAGTGTGAGGACAGAGGGCCTAAGAGTGTGAGGACAGAGGGCCTAAGAGTGTGAGGACATAGGGCCTAAGAGTGTGAGGACATAGGGCCTAAGAGTGTGAGGACAGAGGGCCTAAGAGTGTGAGGACATAGGGCCTAAGAGTGTGAGGACATAGGGCCTAAGAGTGTGAGGACAGAGGGCCTAAGAGTGTGAGGACAGTGGTAGACCCTCTGATGTGTTTGTATGTTTGATGCATTTATGAGTCACACACAGAGTGCTGTGATCTGTTGAAGTCTAACTGATGTGTCACTGTGTTTACAGGAGGAAAGCTCAGGTTCCTCTTCTGACTGCACAGGTGAGATGAGGAGACGTAATGAGGTCTCATTATAAAGTTTATATTAAGCAGTTTGTGGTAGTGTACAGTGTGACTGAACAATAATTCTTAAAGCTAAAGATTGTAATTTTAGAGAAATTAAATATATTTATATCTGCTGCCTTTAGTGAAAATGCATATTTCATAAAACCTGAGATTTATTTAGGGATACACGATGATCTCTGCACAGCCTCACATCAGCAGATAAAGGCTCTATGTAATTATCAGTGCAGATCCCTACATCTTGTCCTGTTCAACATCAGGTTCAGTGGTCACACTGCTGTCACTGGCAGCACAGTGTTTTTTTTAGTTCTGTCAGGTATGAATAATTTTATGGTTACATAAAAATATAAGTCATGTTATGTTGATTTCTGTGTAACTACAGCTGTTGTTCGCTCATCTTGAACCTAAAACATTTTTCTTTCTTCTGTAATTTAGTTGAAGTTGCTGATTTGACGGACAGCTTCCACGTTAAACGGACGACAGAGGTAAGATATGTTATCTTTGTTGGGTTCTTAAAATCGATAGTGGAAATGAAAATATGGTCCTATCTGAGAAAGCATAAACGTCCCAAAAACAATGGCTTAACAGTGATGAACATTGTATTGTATTATTTTCTGTGTTTTGCGGGGTTTGTTACTTAAGTCGCCTTCAGAAACTCAAAGCACATCACAATGTGTGTGAGAGGCGCTATAAGCAGGCGCACACAAAAACATTAATCAGTAGAGAGAGAGAACCTTGTTAGCCTGAACAAAGCGGTTAGTTGGATGACCCCTTTTTATAATGTACTTTAGAGTGACCAACAAAAACACATAATGACAGGGATATTCATATACATACATATACATGTATGTCTTCAGTTTCAGTGACCTCTTTGAAAGTCACTGCAGTAGTCTGAGCTGAAAGAGGAATTTGTAATGCCTGTCATCAAAATGCTGACCAGTTATGCATTTATACCCATTATGGACACTGCTGTGATTAAAAATAAATATTAAACTGTATTACGATGTACAGTGAGAAACTATTAAAGACATCAATACTGCATTCATTGCACTTTGTTGGAAAAGTTGTGGGGGGAAAAGATAACATTTGAACACATACTGATCAAACTTTCAAATTAAGTAGTTTTGATCAAACATGACTCAAGATCTTGTTACTGCAGCCTGTTTCTTGCTGAACATGTTTTCAGAAACATATCGGTGTACTGTTTAGCTTTTAATATGAGAAGAGGGACAGAGAGGGACTAACCTGCATCCACAGACTAAAACATTGAGAGTGTGACTTCTCTCTGCTCAGGGTTCCATGACTCCACTATACTTACATAGCAAAAAGCCACCTGGCCTCTTTCTGTCACTAACATGCATAAAAAATTAAATTATACTGATTGTAAGCATAAGTTGTAACTACTTGATTTTGCAGCAAATATAACATTTTATCAGTTGCTGTCATAGTGAGGCTCAGAGCTTATAGAGCTATTTAACTGAAGTTTATCTATTGTTCCACAAGTTAGCCTGCAGACCTTAGGTTTTCGCATAATTTACATTATTAATACAAACCTGTAATTAATCTTTAATTGCCTGTGATATTTTCAAATGCTTCTATTTAAATTTTACAAATTTCCCTTTACAATTTTTGCAGATAGAATGACATTGAGGTTCCACCCTTAACAAGAACAGACAGCGTATTTGTAAGTAAATGTAGTACAGTGCAGTACAGTGCAGTACAGTAGAGTGTAGTACAGTGTAGTACAGTGCAGTACAGTACAGTACAGTGCTGTACAGTGCAGTACAGTGCAGTACAGTGCTGTACAGTGCTGTACAGTGCTGTACACTAGAGTGTAGTACAGTGCTGTACACTAGAGTGTAGTACAGTGTAGTACAGTGCAGTACAGTGCAGTACAGTGCAGTACAGTGTTGTACAGTGTTGTACAGTGCTGTACAGTGTTGTACAGTGCCGTACAGTGCCGTACAGTGCCGTACAGTGCCGTACAGTGCAGTACAGTGCCGTACAGTGCCGTACAGTGTTGTACAGTGTTGTACAGTGTTGTACAGTGCTGTGCAGTGCTGTGCAGTGCAGTACAGTGCTGTACAGTGCTGTACAGTGCAGTACAGTGCCGTACAGTGCCGTACAGTGCCGTACAGTGCCGTACAGTGCCGTACAGTGCAGTACAGTGCTGTACAGTGCTGTACAGTGCCGTACAGTGCCGTACAGTGCAGTACAGTGCCGTACAGTGCAGTACAGTGCAGTACAGTGCAGTACAGTGCTGTACAGTGCCGTACAGTGTTGTACAGTGTTGTGCAGTGTTGTGCAGTGCTGTACAGTGCTGTACAGTGCTGTACAGTGCCGTACAGTGCCGTACAGTGCAGTACAGTGCCGTACAGTGCCGTACAGTGCAGTACAGTGCAGTACAGTGCAGTACAGTGCCGTACAGTGTTGTACAGTGTTGTGCAGTGTTGTGCAGTGCTGTGCCGTACAGTGCTGTACAGTGCTGTACAGTGCAGTACAGTGCAGTACAGTGCCGTACAGTGCCGTACAGTGCAGTACAGTGCAGTACAGTGCAGTACAGTGCAGTACAGTGCTGTACAGTGTCGTACAGTGCAGTACAGTGCAGTACAGTGCCGTACAGTGCCGTACAGTGCCGTACAGTGCAGTACAGTGCAGTACAGTGCAGTACAGTGCTGTACAGTGTCGTACAGTGTCGTACAGTGCAGTACAGTGCCGTACAGTGCAGTACAGTGCAGTACAGTGTCGTACAGTGTCGTACAGTGTCGTACAGTGCAGTACAGTGTCGTACAGTGTTGTACAGTGTCGTACAGTGCAGTACAGTACAGTACAGTACTGTACAGTGTTGTACAGTGCTGTACAGTGTCGTACAACACTGTACAGCACTGTACAGTACAGTGCAGTACAGTACAGTGCTGTACAGTGTTGTACAGTGCTGTACAGTGTCGTACAGTACAGTGTCGTACAGTACAGTGTCGTACATGTATGCTAACGCTTACTATTATTACATTACATGATCGCCTGATCTGCATGGGCCCGTCATTGCTGCTTGCAGCTATATTTGCATTATGACGTTGCTCACTTTTGATTCTAACATAAATGAAATGTCTCTGTTCTATTGTAGCTGACCAAAGAAATGCTTGAGTGCCACGAAGATTGTTCACTTTCCACTAACAGCATCAGTGGGGAGGAGTATGTCCTAGCATCATCAGAGGCCAGTTCAGATGAATGCTCAGAACAAAATAGTCCGAAGCAAAGACCAAGCACTTTAAAATCGAATAAGAAGCAAGGTAAGAAAGCCAGTGTGCATTTCAGAGAAGAGGAATCAGATGAACCAAGATTGAAAACAAAGAAACGATACAACAGAAGTGACAGTTCTAGTTAAGAAGAGGAATCAGGTGAATCAAGATACAAAAAGAGTATTAAGACAAGCACAAGTTCTCGAGTAGAAGCTGACTCTGAAGGAACTTTGCAGTTGGCAAAGATTAGTAAGGTACTGATGGCCTGTGATCAGGGCAGACTGGCAGAGTTCAAGGGGAAAGGTCTTGACCAAATCTCAATTAGCCCCAATGGTAACACATTACTTATTATAAGAGCAATGTTGACTGTGCACCTGTATAATTTCAATTCACACATATTTAATTTGATTCAAATCGCCTTTGTTTGCCATCATGCAGACCAATCTGAAATAATGGAAGAAAGCTCAGAGGTGTCATCTAAATGTGAAGATCATCCAGCTGCTCCAGCAGGTATGTCTATGCTTCTGACTGGTGTGCTAGATCATAATAACATTACCCTTTTTTATTAATGCCAACATCAATCTATACACAGTAGTTCTGGACATCATACAGTCAGACTGTATAGATGGCTAGTCACGCCACGTACTTAACTTTGTTTCCTATGAATGTTTTCCAGGAGAGGAACCAGTGACTCGACGTAAGAAAAGCACGTCAAAGCAGCAGCTTGGACAGAAGAGAGGCTCGGGAGGTAAGAATGTGGTGTTGTCATTATGTGTCCTGTATATTCACATGTATGATAAATAATTCCTGTAGCTGTTTTGGTCAGAGCATCTATACACAGTAACTCTGGACATTTGTAAACATTACACAACATGCAGAGGCTCATTCATGTCCTGTTTGAGTTGATTTTCTATGAATGTTTTCTAGGAGGAGCTTCAGTGACTCAACACAAACAGCAGTCTGCAGAAGAGCAAAGCTCAGAAGGTAAGTGTGACACATGGCTCTTTCTTTTCCCACCATGATGTACATTTGTGTCAGCAGCAGTTTCTATGCACTGTAACTGAACAGCAAGAGGAAAATCAAAGGCTGATTGACCCTTTTCATGCCAGACACCAGCTAGTCTGTCCATCTCTCTGCTTGGCTGGGATATTTACTTTGTCATCACAATGCCTTTGCTTCACAAGTGGTGTGAAGTGAAAATATCCTCTTGATCGTTTTTAGAGGTTGTCCAACTGGCTGAGATTTAATAATTATATTACTAGTTACTGCTATGTTTTCTCTGCATGTTGTGAAGATTTCTGCAGAATCTGTGGCAGAAGGCTAGTCACGCCACGTACTTAACTTTGTTTCCTATGAATGTTTTCCAGGAGAGGAACCTGTGATTCGACGTAAGAAAAGCACGTCAAAGCAGCAGCTTGGACAGAAGAGAGGCTCGGGAGGTAAGAATGTGGTGTTGTCATTATGTGTTGTCATTACGTATTTATGTGAAAACTCAGAATTAACAAACTAGAGTTGACTGAACTAACTGAGATCAACTGTTCTGGTACTGAAAACTCTGTGAAGAGAAGTTTCACTTCACAGGTTTAGCTCAGGGTTAGGCTCAGAGTTTGTTGAACCTCCTTTCTGGAATACCCCTCAGGTTGAACACTAATATACATATGCCAAACCACTGGCCTTGTAGCTAAGTAAACAGCAGTGAAATTACCAGACACATAGTTCCTTAACAATGAATTGAATATGAACATGAAATTAAATTAACAATTTTATATACGGGCAACATGTCCAGGTAAAACATAGGTAGGCTCTCAACCCAATCTATGTTATTTAGTCAATGACCTCTTACATACACAACAAGCGCATACACCTGTGCATGTATTAAATTTCCTGTGTAATAAATGTTCTTTACAATCTCCTTTCCAAGGTGGTAAAAAGGCAAAACAAAAGTGGTCAACAGAGGAGGTGAAAGCAGTTGAAAGGACTCTGATGGTTTTCATTCGTATCGGCAAGACCCCTGGAAAACAAGACTGTGAGAGGTGCATCGCTGCTTCACCTAGAGCCCTCGCTCACAGGGACTGGAGAGGTGTGAAATTCTATGTTTACAATAGAATCGTGTCAGATCAGAAGCTGTAGACATGGACTATGTTTACAAAGGTAGGCCTACACCTTCCACACCATGACAGTAGGCCTTCTGTTCCATAGGACCACTTTAGTCACATATATCTATTGTATCTTAGCTGCACACATAGTGAGGCTGAAACTGTTCGTCTGTTGAAAAAACTCAAAAAATGTCACAATCCACTCCGGTCCCCTGCCTGCTTTTCCCTCTTACCTGCACCCAGGGGAAAAGCAGGCAGGGGACCGGAGTGGATTGTGACAAAAAGTTCCTAAATAATTGTTACAGGGTTTGATTAAAGGACCCCACCGGTTCAAGGGCCTTTCACTTATAATGCAATGCAATACAATGCAACAACTTCCTGGTTCATATTTTGTACTGTACCTTTTGATATGTATGTGTTCTATCTGAGAAGGTACTGTTATGGCTCTGACATGTGATCTGTATGGAGTCATACCTGTTCTAACCCTTTGAGTAGTGAGGGTTTTGTTTTTTTCAAAAGCTGCTTTTATTTTGAAAGATATTTCAAGGCATTTTACGAATGTTTGCATGTTTTGCTCTTAAAATGCACTTTTACCACTTTTCTTGGAATTCAGGTTAAAAAAAAAGCTGTGTTGCACAAATACAATGATGCCATTTGTACAAATAGTACATTGGATTTAAAATTGTTTTGTACAATGGTTTTGTATTGGAGCTGGTTGCTCTAAAAAGCATCATTAAATGCTAATGTTCTGGCAGAAGTATCCTTGATTTCATTAAGTCCTTTAGTTGACTGTGGTCTTTGCTCTCACTTAGACACTTTGGGATGGGAAAGACGTGGTTTTTGAAATGTAACAGCTTTAGACTATAGCACAAGCTCAACATGTTGTATAATTATTGTCGAAATCTTCATCTTCATTAAACAACACTGATGTGGTGGTGTTGTGGACATAAATACAGGGCACAGAGGTGAGGTGAAATTATGGAGATTTATTGCAGGCTACCAGAGAAGTAAAGTGGAGAGGAGATGATGGCTGACAGAGGCTGAGGACTGAGTATAGCTCGCTGGAGAGGTGCAGGGACAGCAGGCAGGTTGGAAAGAGTCTCAGGTCACAATTATAAAACACAGAAACAAAACAGTCTCTAAAATGACCGGAACTTTTAAGTGGCCTATGAACCTGAACAGTCAAGCAAGGGGATCCAGGACAGTGAGAGAGGGAGCACCACAACACCACTATGCCCACAGCACAAATAGAGAGAGGAAGGAGCACACGAGATGCTTTATACCATGCTTTATGCTGTCTGACAAAACATATTTGACATTTTTTACTTTAATCTGTTTTTTTCACTTCTGTCAGGACAGAACAGCTCATCAGAAGGATGGGATAAATACAATCATGTTTATAATTAATAGTTAGTGCTTGTTGCTTTGTAACAAATAAGCTGTTTTCGAGTACTGAGTATCAGAGTACTGACACATCCAGGATATTTAAAACTTTACTTTGTGTACTTGACTGAACTCATAAAAGCCAATGCAGTAGGGTTACTTTAGAAAAAAAAAAAAAAGTTGAGGCGGTCCTTACAAGTACAGTAAAATATCTGGGAAATAACTTTTTTTTGTGTGTGTGTTTATCTTAAATCTGAGGTAATATTATTAAAATAGATTTTTTCCAAGCTCAGGGATGTCTTTAATGTGTTCCTATCAGGTCTAGAAAGGGTGGTCCTGGTAAGGTAGTATTTAATTGGAGGTCTCAAGAAGGTAGCAAATACGAGAATGTGTGGTGTGTGTGTGTGAGTGTGTGTGTGTGTGTGTGTGTGTGTGGGTGTGTGTGGTGTGTGTGTGTGTGAGAGTGTGTGTGTGTGTGTGAGTGTGTGAGTGTGGTGTGTGTGTGTGTTGGAGTGTTGGTGGTGTGTGGGTGTGTGTGTGAGTGTGTGTGTGTGTGTGAGTGTGTGTGTGTGTGTGTGTGAGTGTGTGTGTGTTGTGTGTGTGTGTGTGTGTGTGTGTGTGTGTGTGTGTGAGAGTGTGTGTGTGTGTGTGTGAGTGTGTGGTGTGTGTGTGTGTGTGTGGTGTGTGGTGTGTGTGTTGTGTGTCGGTGTGGGTGTGTGTGTGTGGTGGGTGTGTGTGAGTGGGTGCGTGTGTGTGTGTGTGTGGTGGTGTTGTGAGTGGGTGTGTGTGAGTGGGTGCGTGTGTGTGTGTGCGTGTGTGAGTGTGTGTGTCTGTGTGAGTGTGTGTGTGTGTGTGTGTGTGTGTGTGTGTGTGTGTGTGTGTGTGTGTGTGTGTGTGTGTTCTCTTCTCTCGCTGTGATGAAACACCACAGGGAATCTCTGCTTGTTATGCTCTGCAGTGCCTGGACACTGTGTTTAATATTTCACTTTGTGATCGTCTGAGTACTGTCACATGTCATGACGGTCGAGTGTGAGTACTGTCACATGTCATGACGGTCGAGTGTGATTACTGTCACATGTCATGACGGTCGAGTGTGATTACTGTCACATGTCATGACGGTCGAGTGTGATTACTGTCACATGTCATGACGGTCGAGTGTGATTACTGTCACATGTCATGACGGTCGAGTGTGATTACTGTCACATGTCATGACGGTCGAGTGTGATTACTGTCACATGTCATGACGGTCGAGTGTGATTACTGTCACATGTCATGACGGTCGAGTGTGAGTACTGTCACATGTCATGACGGTCGAGTGTGATTACTGTCACTGTCATGACGGTCGAGTGTGAGTACTGTCACATGTCATGACGGTCGAGTGTGATACTGTCACATGTCATGACGGTCGAGTGTGATTACTGTCACATGTCATGACGGTCGAGTGTGATTACTGTCACATGTCATGACGGTCGAGTGTGAGTACTGTCACTGTCAGACGGTCGAGTGTGATTACTGTCACATGTCATGACGGTCGAGTCTGATTACTGTCACTGTCATGACGGTCGAGTGTGATTACTGTCACATGTCATGACGGTCGAGTGTGATTACTGTCACATGTCATGACGGTCGAGTGTGAGTACTGTCACATGTCATGACGGTCGAGTGTGATTACTGTCACATGTCATGACGGTCGAGTGTGATTACTGTCACATGTCATGACGGTCGAGTGTGATTACTGTCACATGTCATGACGGTCGAGTGTGAGTACTGTCACATGTCATGACGGTCGAGTGTGATTACTGTCACATGTCATGACGGTCGAGTGTGATTACTGTCACATGTCATGACGGTCGAGTGTGATTACTGTCACATGTCATGACGGTCGAGTGTGATTACTGTCACATGTCATGACGGTCGAGTGTGATTACTGTCACATGTCATGACGGTCGAGTGTGATTACTGTCACATGTCATGACGGTCGAGTGTGAGTACTGTCACATGTCATGACGGTCGAGTGTGATTACTGTCACATGTCATGACGGTCGAGTGTGATTACTGTCACATGTCATGACGGTCGAGTGTGATTACTGTCACATGTCATGACGGTCGAGTGTGATTACTGTCACATGTCATGACGGTCGAGTGTGATTACTGTCACATGTCATGACGGTCGAGTGTGAGTACTGTCACATGTCATGACGGTCGAGTGTGACCATCTGATCTGATCGATGTTTATTCAGTTGATCTCGTCATCCTGACGAGCTGTCGGCCTGAATTACCGCACAGACGTAATCCTGATTGATTCACTCTCTAATTTTAGGAGGCAAATGATTAACGCGTCAATCACGTCTTCCCACGCACAATAACACACCACACACACCACACACACACACACACACACACACACACACACACACACACACACACACACACACACTCCCTGAGGGAAGAATCCAAAGTCTGGAAGGAACCAGATCATCTTCATGCCGTTTGTTCACGTCAACATTCAGTCGAGTCCTTGAGGTGAAGATGAGATGCAGAGAGCTCGTGCAAAGAGTCCAGCAGCGCCCCCTGCTGGATGATCCACAGCTGCCCTCAGGAGCTCTGATAGACGAGACCAAACACCTGGGCAACCTGACCTTCAACATCTGGAGCAACATGAAGGACATGGTCTCCTACACTCCTGTGGTTCTGGATCCAAACCTGCTGATCCAAAGCTGATCCTGTCTGAAGATCTGACCAGTGTGAGACGAGGAGAGAGACAGAAGCTTCCTGACAATCCAGAGAGGTTTGATGGTTCCTGCTCTGTTCTTTACCTCAGGGACTCACAGCTGGGATGTCCAGGTTGGAGACAGTGAAGACTGCTCATGGGTGTGTTAGCGCAGTCTGTCCAGAGGAAGGAAGACATAGACTCTGATCATGGAGAATATGGTTCTGGTTTGGTAAATACTTCAAACTCTCCCCATCAGGTCCAAACAATGATCTCAGCATCCAGAATTGGTTCCAGAAGATCAGAGTGAATCTGGACATGAACAGAGGAAAACTGTTGTTTCAGATCCTGATACTAACACACACACACACCGTCACACCACCGTCACACACACCGTCACACACACCGTCACACACACCGTCACACACACCGGCAAGATGTTTCCATACTGAAGATTTCACCTGTGACGGTATCTGTGACTGTCGAGCAGCAGAGACGATGATGATGGTTGTCATGGTGATGCTGATGATGACAGTCAAACGTTCAGAGAACAAACTAACAACGTTCAAACGTTGAACTTTTGGAATCGTCCCGACACGTTGGATCTTCTGAACGCTCCAGGGGAACCCAACAGTCCCAAAACTGTCCTGTTTGTCCGACGGTCATTATTACTGCTGTCATTATTACTACTGTCATTATTACTGCTGTCATTATTACTACTGTCATTATTACTACGTTCATTATTACTGCTGTCATTATTACTACTGTCATTATTACTGCTGTCATTATTACTGCTGTCATTATTACTGCTGTCATTATTACTGCTGTCATTATTACTACTGTCATTATTACTACTTTCATTATTACTGCTGTCATTATTACTGCTGTCATTATTACTGCTGTCATTATTACTGCTGTCATTATTACTGCTGTCATTATTACTGCTGTCATTATTACTGCTGTCATTATTACTGCTGTCATTTGCTGTCATTATTACTGCTGTCATTATTACTACTGTCATTATTACTGCTGTCATTATTACTGCTGTCATTATTACTACTGTCATTATTACTGCTGTCATTATTACTGCTGTCATTATTACTGCTGTCATTATTACTGCTGTCATTGTTACTGCTGTCATTATTACTGCTGTCATTATTACTGCTGTCATTATTACTGCTGTCATTGTTACTGCTGTCATTATTACTGCTGTCATTATTACTGCTGTCATTATTACTGCTGTCATTATTACTGCTGTCATTATTACTGCTGTCATTATTACTGCTGTCATTGTTACTGCTGTCATTATTACTGCTGTCATTATTACTGCTGTCATTATTACTGCTGTCATTATTACTGCTGTCATTATTACTGCTGTCATTATTACTACTGTCATTATTACTACTGTCATTATTGCTACTGTCATTATTACTGCTGTCATTATTACTGCTGTCATTATTACTGCTGTCATTGTTACTGCTGTCATTATAACTGCTGTCATTATTACTGCTGTCATTATTACTGCTGTCATTATTACTACTGTCATTATTACTACTGTCATTATTACTGCTGTCATTATTACTGCTGTCATTATTACTGCTGTCATTATTACTGCTGTCATTATTACTACTGTCATTGTTACTGCTGTCATTATTACTGCTGTCATTATTACTGCTGTCATTATTACTGCTGTCATTATTACTGCTGTCATTATTACTACTGTCATTATTACTACTGTCATTATTACTGCTGTCATTTGCTGTCATTATTACTGCTGTCATTATTACTACTGTCATTGTTACTGCTGTCATTATTACTGCTGTCATTTGCTGTCATTATTACTGCTGTCATTATTACTACTGTCATTATTACTGCTGTCATTATTACTGCTGTCATTATTACTGCTGTCATTATTACTGCTGTCATTATTACTGCTGTCATTATTACTGCTGTCATTGTTACTGCTGTCATTATTACTACTGTCATTATCACTGCTGTCATTATTACTGCTGTCATTATTACTGCTGTCATTATTACTGCTGTCATTATTACTGCTGTCATTATTACTGCTGTCATTATACTGCTGTCATTATAACTGCTGTCATTATTACTGCTGTCATTATTACTGCTGTCATTATTACTGCTGTCATTATTACTGCTGTCATTATTACTGCTGTCATTATTACTGCTGTCATTGTTACTGCTGTCATTGTTACTGCTGTCATTATTACTGCTGTCATTATTACTGCTGTCATTATTACTGCTGTCATTATTACTGCTGTCATTATTACTGCTGTCATTGTTACTGCTGTCATTGTTACTACTGTCATTATTACTGCTGTCATTATTACTGCTGTCATTATAACTGCTGTCATTATTACTGCTGTCATTATTACTGCTGTCATTATTACTGCTGTCATTATTACTACTGTCATTATTACTGCTGTCATTATTACTGCTGTCATTATTACTGCTGTCATTATTACTGCTGTCATTATTACTACTGTCATTATTACTGCTGTCATTATTACTGCTGTCATTATTACTGCTGTCATTATTACTGCTGTCATTATTACTACTGTCATTGTTACTGCTGTCATTATTACTGCTGTCATTATTACTGCTGTCATTATTACTGCTGTCATTATTACTGCTGTCATTATTACTACTGTCATTATTACTACTGTCATTATTACTACTGTCATTATTACTGCTGTCATTATTACTGCTGTCATTTGCTGTCATTATTACTGCTGTCATTATTACTGCTGTCATTATTACTGCTGTCATTGTTACTGCTGTCATTGTTACTACTGTCATTATTACTGCTGTCATTATTACTGCTGTCATTATAACTGCTGTCATTATTACTGCTGTCATTATTACTGCTGTCATTATTACTGCTGTCATTATTACTACTGTCATTATTACTGCTGTCATTATTACTGCTGTCATTATTACTGCTGTCATTATTACTGCTGTCATTATTACTACTGTCATTATTACTGCTGTCATTATTACTGCTGTCATTATTACTGCTGTCATTATTACTGCTGTCATTATTACTACTGTCATTGTTACTGCTGTCATTATTACTGCTGTCATTATTACTGCTGTCATTATTACTGCTGTCATTATTACTGCTGTCATTATTACTACTGTCATTATTACTACTGTCATTATTACTGCTGTCATTATTACTGCTGTCATTTGCTGTCATTATTACTGCTGTCATTATTACTACTGTCATTATTACTGCTGTCATTATTACTGCTGTCATTATTACTACTGTCATTATTACTGCTGTCATTATTACTGCTGTCATTATTACTGCTGTCATTATTACTGCTGTCATTATTACTGCTGTCATTGTTACTGCTGTCATTATTACTGCTGTCATTATTACTGCTGTCATTATTACTGCTGTCATTATAACTGCTGTCATTATTACTGCTGTCATTATTACTGCTGTCATTATTACTGCTGTCATTATTACTACTGTCATTATTACTACTGTCATTATCACTGCTGTCATTATTACTGCTGTCATTATTACTGCTGTCATTATTACTGCTGTCATTATTACTGCTGTCATTATTACTGCTGTCATTGTCACTGCTGTCATTGTCACTGCTGTCATTGTCACTGCTGTCATTGTCACTGCTGTCATTGTCACTGCTGTCATTGTCACTGCTGTCATTATCACTGCTGTCATTATTACTGCTGTCATTATCACTGCTGTCATTATTACTGCTGTCATTATAACTGCTGTCATTATTACTACTGTCATTGTCACTGCTGTCATTGTCACTGCTGTCATTGTCACTGCTGTCATTGTCACTGCTGTCATTGTCACTGCTGTCATTATCACTGCTGTCATTATCACTACTGTCATTATCACTGCTGTCATTATTACTGCTGTCATTATTATTACTGTCATTATTACTGCTGTCATTATTACTGCTGTCATTATTACTGCTGTCATTGTCACTGCTGTCATTGTCACTGCTGTCATTATCACTGCTGTCATTATCACTGCTGTCATTATCACTGCTGTCATTATCACTGCTGTCATTATCACTGCTGTCATTATCACTGCTGTCATTATCACTGCTGTCATTATCACTGCTGTCATTATCACTGCTGTCATTATCACTGCTGTCATTATCACTGCTGTCATTATCACTGCTGGCATTATCACTGCTGGCATTATCACTGCTGTCATTGTTACTGCTGTCATTGTTACTGCTGTCATTGTTACTGCTGTCATTGTTACTGCTGTCATTGTTACTGCTGTCATTGTTACTGCTGTCATTGTTACTGCTGTCATTGTTACTGCTGTCATTGTTACTGCTGTCATTGTTACTGCTGTCATTGTTACTGCTGTCATTGTTACTGCTGTCATTGTTACTGCTGTCATTGTTACTGCTGTCATTATTACTGCTGTCATTATTACTGCTGTCATTATTACTGCTGTCATTATTACTGCTGTCATTATTACTACTGTCATTATTACTGCTGTCATTATTACTGCTGTCATTATTACTACTGTCATTATTACTACTGTCATTATTACTGCTGTCATTATTACTGCTGTCATTATTACTACTGTCATTATTACTACTGTCATTATTACTACTGTCATTATTACTACTGTCATTATTACTGCTGTCATTATTACTACTGTCATTATTACTACTGTCATTATTACTGCTGTCATTATTACTGCTGTCATTATTACTGCTGTCATTATTACTACTGTCATTATTACTGCTGTCATTATTACTGCTGTCATTATTACTACTGTCATTATTACTACTGTCATTATTACTACTGTCATTATTACTGCTGTCATTATTACTGCTGTCATTATTACTGCTGTCATTATTACTGCTGTCATTATTACTGCTGTCATTATTACTACTGTCATTATTACTGCTGTCATTATTACTACTGTCATTATTACTACTGTCATTATTACTACTGTCATTATTACTGCTGTCATTATTACTACTGTCATTATTACTACTGTCATTATTACTGCTGTCATTATTACTGCTGTCATTATCACTACTGTCATTATTACAACTGTCATTATTACTGCTGTCATTATTACTACCATATCTGCTACTGTGGTCATTTTATCAGTCATTATGATTCATTGTCATTCTGTCAGTCATTGTAATTGTACAATGTGTTTGTGTTGATTTGTTCTGTACACTGACATCTATTGCACGTCTGTCCGTCCTGGCAGAGGGATCCCTCCTCTGTGGCTCTTCCTGAGGTTTCTTCCACATTTTTTCCCTGTTAAAGTTTTTCCTCACTCTCTCCGAGGGTCTAAGCACAGAGGGAGTCACTCCCTGTACAGATTGTAAAGCCTCAGAGGAAAATGGACTTTGTGACTTTCTACAAATTAAACCTGGTCTGATTTAACTTGACTTCATTCTAACATCATTCAAATGTGCTTTTCTTTTCAACATAGCCGAGTCCAGATCCAGTCAGTGACTCCGATCCAGGTCCAGTGACTCCACCGATCCAGTGTTCCGGGGTTTCGGTTGCATTGTACCTAACAGCCATTTAGCCCCACGGTGCCGTTTGTCTGTCCGTTGCTGTCTGTTTGTCTATTAACGGGGATAACGTCGGTCTGGAGACTCCTGGATTATCGCATCCGCTCATGGAATACCCGGGATTAGCTTTCCTTCCATCCAGGCTCGAGGGCTGACTCCAACATGTCGGTGTTTCCCGCTGTTTTCCAGCGTTCTTCCCCGGGATGTGAGCGTGTGATGGCTGCGGTCCAGTGAACCGGGAGCACGTTGACTGGTCTGCGCCCGCTTCGATCCACCAGTTTGGGGGGAGCGTGTAACTGTTTCACCGGGGTTATCGGGACCTATGGAGTGCACATGAACACTGGTCGGATTAGGATTTCAGACCGGGTAAGTGGACTCGTCCGAGCCGAACCTGCTCGGATCGGTTCGGATTTTTTTTTTGGAAACGCGGGATAGCCTGCTAGCTATCCCGGGGGTTAGCTCAGCAGACTAGCTGCTGCCTTTGTCTGGAGAGACCGGGGAAGCTAAGGGGCATGCGTCCATCATCGGACACGTTCCAGTCTGACCCGCTTGTGTTAAATCCACCTGAAAACGTTAAGGCACCACCTCCACCTTCATTTTAACACACACACACACACGTCTGTAGCGGCTGCTCCCTGCTCTGCTCTTCACATCAATTGTAACGTCCGTTTGGTGTCTGCTAACCCAGCCCTCCATGTTTAGCATGTTTTCCAAGCTAATGTGGCGTTTTTAATAACTAACGATCGTTGGATGAACTCAGCCCGGACCCCTCATGTCTGATATCACCGCAGTCGTGCTGGATATTAAAATAAATGCTGGATTTTTGGGTGAAACGGCATCAGAGGTTAGAATAGGGGAAAGCAAACGGTTGTCCGATATTGGATGTATGAGTTTGACAGGGAGAGCGCCGCAACGTCCATCACGGCAGGTCAGCACTTCCATAAACACCGAGACCTATGTTCGGGCTTTACACCCGGTCTGACGTCCGGGCTGTAGTCGCCAACAGGGGCACATGACACGGCTCGTTTGTAACAAAGTTACCCGGAACAGCGACGTCTCCCCCCGTTAGTGCTAAACAAGCAAAGCGTCCGATAATGGGTCTCGTTAGTCTTGTAGCGGGCCACGGCGGTGTCGGGGCCCTCTCGGACTCGAGCTGCCGCACAAGTTGTGATAAAAACCTCGCCACGGCGCTCGATGTCGGGCTCCTGTGTGAGCGTCGGTGTGTGTGTTCGAGGCGGGCATCGCGAGACTGAAGCGGCGGGGAGACGGTTTTGTCTGAAGCCGCGCTAGCTTCGTGCTAAAGGGCAGTGTGAGCTCCAGGGCCGCCGCGAAGCTAATGCTAGCGAGGCTAGGCTAGGCTGGCTGTGTTTGCAACAGTCTCCTTTACGTGTTTTTTATTAGCAGCTACTGCTAATTAGCATCCAGGCTCTTGTTTGTTGTCCTCACGACCCAACAAGCTAACGTGGCTAACATGAAACATGTCGTGTGGCTCCGTCAAACAGCAGGTAGCATGCTAACATTAGCACGAGCTGCTGACTGGAGGCCAGTCACCAGGTTAAACTCAGTCTAAAGGTGTGTGTGTGTGTGTGTGTGTCAGTCACCAGGTTAAACTCAGTCTAAAGGTGTGTGTGTGTGTGTGTGTCAGTCACCAGGTTAAACTCAGTCTAAAGGTGTGTGTGTGTGTGTGTGTGTGTGTGTGTCAGTCACCAGGTTAAACTCAGTCTAAAGGTGTGTGTGTGTGTGTGTCAGTCACCAGGTTAAACTCAGTCTAAAGGTGTGTGTGTGTTCGTCACCAGGTTAAACTCAGTCTAAAGGTGTGTGTGTGTGTGTGTGTCAGTCACCAGGTTAAACTCAGTCTAAAGGTGTGTGTGTGTCAGTCACCAGGTTAAACTCAGTCTAAAGGTGTGTGTGTGTCAGTCACCAGGTTAAACTCAGTCTAAAGGTGTGTGTGTGTGTGTGTGTGTGTCAGTCACCAGGTTAAACTCAGTCTAAAGGTGTGTCTGTGTCAGTCACCAGGTTAAACTCAGTCAAAAGGTGTGTGTGTGTGTGTCAGTTACCAGGTTAAACTCAGTCTAAAGGTGTGTGTGTGTCAGTCACCAGGTTAAACTCAGTCAAAAGGTGTGTGTGTCTGTGTCAGTTACCAGGTTAAACTCAGTCTAAAGGTGTGTGTGTGTCAGTCACCAGGTTAAACTCAGTCTAAAGGTGTGTGTGTGTGTGTCAGTCACCAGGTTAAACTCAGTCTAAAGGTGTGTGTGTGTGTGTGTGTGTGTGTCAGTCACCAGGTTAAACTCAGTCAAAAGGTGTGTGTGTGTGTCAGTCACCAGGTTAAACTCAGTCTAAAGGTGTGTGTGTGTGTGGTGTGTGTGTGTGTGTGTGTGTGTGGTGTGTGTGTGTGTGTCAGTCACCAGGTTAAACTCAGTCTAAAGGTGTGTGTGTGTGTGTGTGTGTGTGTGTGTGTGTGTGTGTGTGTGTGTGTGTGTGTGTGTCAGTCACCAGGTTAAACTCAGTCTAAAGGTGTGTGTGTGTGTGTGTGTGTCAGTCACCAGGTTAAACTCAGTCTAAAGGTGTGTGTGTGTGTGTGTGTGTGTGTGTGTGTGTGTGTGTCAGTCACCAGGTTAAACTCAGTCTAAAGGTGTGTGTGTGTGTGTGTGTGTGTGTGTGGTGTGTGTGTGTCAGTCACCAGGTTAAACTCAGTCTAAAGGTGTGTGTGTGTCAGTCACCAGGTTAAACTCAGTCTAAAGGTGTGTCTGTGTCAGTCACCAGGTTAAACTCAGTCAAAAGGTGTGTGTGTGTGGTGTGTGTCAGTCACCAGGTTAAACTCAGTCTAAAGGTGTGTGTGTGTGGTGTGTGTGTGTCAGTCACCAGGTTAAACTCAGTCTAAAGGTGTGTGTGTGTGTTGTGTGTCAGTCACCAGGTTAAACTCAGTCTAAAGGTGTCTGTGTCAGTCACCAGGTTAAACTCAGTCTAAAGGTGTGTGTGTGTGTGTGTCAGTCACCAGGTTAAACTCAGTCTAAAGGTGTGTGTGTGTGTGTGTCAGTCACCAGGTTAAACTCAGTCTAAAGGTGTGTCTGTGTCAGTCACCAGGTTAAACTCAGTCTAAAGGTGTGTGTGTGTGTGTGTGTGTGTGTGTGTGTGTGTGTGTGTCAGTCACCAGGTTAAACTCAGTCAAAAGGTGTGTGTGTGTGTGTGTGTGTGTCAGTCACCAGGTTAAACTCAGTCTAAAGGTGTGTCTGTGTCAGTCACCAGGTTAAACTCAGTCTAAAGGTGTGTGTGTGTCTGTGTCAGTCACCAGGTTAAACTCAGTCTAAAGGTGTGTGTGTGTGTGTGTGTCAGTCACCAGGTTAAACTCAGTCTAAAGGTGTGTGTGTGTGTGTCAGTCACCAGGTTAAACTCAGTCTAAAGGTGTGTCTGTGTCAGTCACCAGGTTAAACTCAGTCTAAAGGTGTGTGTGTGTGTGTCAGTCACCAGGTTAAACTCAGTCTAAAGGTGTGTGTGTGTGTGTCAATCACCAGGTTAAACTCAGTCAAAAGGTGTGTGTGTGTGTGTGTGTGTGTGTGTGTGTGTGTGTGTGTGTGTGTGTGTGTGTGTGTGTGTGTGTGTGTGTGTGTGTGTCAGTCACCAGGTTAAACTCAGTCTAAAGGTGTGTGTGTGTGTGTGTCAGTCACCAGGTTAAACTCAGTCTAAAGGTGTGTGTGTGTGTGTGTCAGTCACCAGGTTAAACTCAGTCTAAAGGTGTGTGTGTGTGTGTGGTGTGTGTGTGTCAGTCACCAGTTAAACTCAGTCTAAAGGTGTGTGTGTGTGTGTGTCAGTCACCAGGTTAAACTCAGTCTAAAGGTGTGTGTGTGTGTGTTGTGTGTCAGTCACCAGGTTAAACTCAGTCTAAAGGTGTGTGTGTGTCAGTCACCAGGTTAAACTCAGTCTAAAGGTGTGTGTGTGTCAGTCACTATGTTAAACTCAGTCTAAAGGTGTGTGTGTGTCAGTCATCAGGTTAAACTCAGTCTAAAGGTGTGTGTGTGTGTCAGTCACCAGGTTAAACTCAGTCTAAAGGTGTGTGTGTGTCAGTCATCAGGTTAAACTCAGTCTAAAGGTGTGTGTGTGTCAGTCACCAGGTTAAACTCAGTCTAAAGGTGTGTGTGTGTGGTGTGTGTGTGTCAGTCACCAGGTTAAACTCAGTCTAACGGTGTGTGTGTCAGTCACCAGGTTAAACTCAGTCTAAAGGTGTGTGTGTGTCAGTCACCAGGTTAAACTCAGTCTAAAGGTGTGTGTGTGTCAGTCACCAGGTTAAACTCAGTCTAAATGTTTGTGTGTGTGTCAGTCACCAGGTTAAACTCAGTCTAAATGTGTGTGTGTGTGTCAGTCACCAGGTTAAACTCAGTCTAAAGGTGTGTGTGTGTGTGTGTGTCAGTCACCAGGTTAAACTCAGTCTAAATGTGTGTGTGTCAGTCACCAGGTTAAACTCAGTCTAAAGGTGTGTGTGTGTCAGTCACCAGGTTAAACTCAGTCTAAATGTGTGTGTGTGTCAGTCACTATGTTAAACTCAGTCTAAAGGTGTGTGTGTGTCAGTCATCAGGTTAAACTCAGTCTAAAGGTGTGTGTGTGTGTCAGTCACCAGGTTAAACTCAGTCTAAAGGTGTGTGTGTGTCAGTCACCAGGTTAAACTCAGTCAAAGGTTGTGTGTGTCAGTCACCAGGTTAAACTCAGTCAAAAGGTGTGTGTGTGTGTGTGTCAGTCACCAGGTTAAACTCAGTCTAAAGGTGTGTGTGTGTGTGTGTGTGTGTGTGTGTGTGTGTGTGTGTGTGTGTCAGTCACCAGGTTAAACTCAGTCTAAATGTGTGTGTGTGTCAGTCACTATGTTAAACTCAGTCTAAAGGTGTGTGTGTGTCAGTCATCAGGTTAAACTCAGTCTAAAGGTGTGTGTGTGTGTGTCAGTCACCAGGTTAAACTCAGTCAAAAGGTGTGTGTGTGTGTGTGTCAGTCACCAGGTTAAACTCAGTCTAAATGTGTGTGTGTGTGTGTCAGTCACCAGGTTAAACTCAGTCTAAAGGTGTGTGTGTGTGTGTGTCAGTCACCAGGTTAAACTCAGTCTAAAGGTGTGTGTGTGTGTGTGTCAGTCACCAGGTTAAACTCAGTCAAAAGGTGTGTGTGTGTGTGTGTCAGTCACCAGGTTAAACTCAGTCTAAATGTGTGTGTGTGTCAGTCACCAGGTTAAACTCAGTCAAAAGGTGTGTGTGTGTGTCAGTCACCAGGTTAAACTCAGTCAAAAGGTGTGTGTGTGTGTGTCAGTCACCAGGTTAAACTCAGTCTAAAGGTGTGTGTGTGTGTGTCAGTCACCAGGTTAAACTCAGTCAAAAGGTGTGTGTGTGTGTGTGTCAGTCACCAGGTTAAACTCAGTCAAAAGGTGTGTGTGTGTGTGTGTCAGTCACCAGGTTAAACTCAGTCAAAAGGTGTGTGTGTGTGTGTGTGTGTGTGTGTGTGTGTGTGTGTGTGTGTGTGTTATAGTCAATGTTTCAAAGCCCACCGGACGACACGCGCTGTTATAGTCAATGTTTCAAAGCCCACCGGACGACACGCGCTGTTATAGTCAATGTTTCAAAGCCCACCGGACGACACGCGCTGTTATAGTCAATGTTTCAAAGCCCACCGGACGACACGCGCTGTTATAGTCAATGTTTCAAAGCCCACCGGACGACACCGCGTTATAGTCAATGTTTCAAAGCCCACCGGACGACACGCGGCTGTTATAGTCAATGTTTCAAAGCCCACCGGGCGACACGCGGCTGTTATAGTCAATGTTTCAAAGCCCACCGGGCGACACGCGCTGTTATAGTCAATGTTTCAAAGCCCTCAGGACGACACGCGGCTGTTATAGTCAATGTTTCAAAGCCCACCGGGCGACACGCGGCTGTTATAGTCAATGTTTCAAAGCCCACCGGACGACACGCGGCTGTTATAGTCAATGTTTCAAAGCCCTCAGGACGACACGCGGCTGTTATAGTCAATGTTTCAAAGCCCACCGGGCGACACGCGCTGTTATAGTCAATGTTTCAAAGCCCACCGGGCGACACGCGCTGTTATAGTCAATGTTTCAAAGCCCACCGGGCGACACGCGGCTGTTATAGTCAATGTTTCAAAGCCCTCAGGACGACACGCGGCTGTTATAGTCAATGTTTCAAAGCCCACCGGACGACACGCGCTGTTATAGTCAATGTTTCAAAGCCCACCGGACGACACGCGGCTGTTATAGTCAATGTTTCAAAGCCCACCGGACGACACACGCTGTTATAGTCAATGTTTCAAAGCCCACCGGACAACACGCGCTGTTATAGTCAATGTTTCAAAGCCCACCGGGCGACACGCGGCTGTTATAGTCAATGTTTCAAAGCCCACCGGACGACACGCGCTGTTATAGTCAATGTTTCAAAGCCCACCGGACCACACGCGCTGTTATAGTCAATGTTTCAAAGCCCTCAGGACGACACGCGGCTGTTATAGTCAATGTTTCAAAGCCCACCGGGCGACACGCGGCTGTTATAGTCAATGTTTCAAAGCCCACCGGGCGACACGCGCTGTTATAGTCAATGTTTCAAAGCCCACCGGGCGACACACGGCTGTTATAGTCAATGTTTCAAAGCCCTCAGGACGACACGCGCTGTTATAGTCAATGTTTCAAAGCCCACCGGACGACACGCGCTGTTATAGTCAATGTTTCAAAGCCCACCGGACGACACGCGCTGTTATAGTCAATGTTTCAAAGCCCTCAGGACGACACGCGCTGTTATAGTCAATGTTTCAAAGCCCTCAGGACGACACACGGCTGTTATAGTCAATGTTTCAAAGCCCACCGGACGACACGCGCTGTTATAGTCAATGTTTCAAAGCCCTCAGGACGACACGCGCTGTTATAGTCAATGTTTCAAAGCCCACCGGACGACACGCGCTGTTATAGTCAATGTTTCAAAGCCCTCAGGGCGACACGCGGCTGTTATAGTCAATGTTTAAAGCCCACCGGGCGACACACGGCGTTATAGTCAATGTTTCAAAGCCCACCGGACGACACGCGCTGTTATAGTCGATGTTTAAAGCCCACTGGCTCCGCCGCAGTCCGGTCCAGAAGCAGGTGTCTCCTTGATTTCTACATGTAGAAGGATATTTAGAAAAAAAACGTGACGTGGCAGAGGTTCAATTTGACACAGAGAGTGAGCAGTGGTTGAGCGATACAGACTGTGAATCAGAGTGAGCGAGTCGTTTGTTTCCTGATTGTTACGTTGAGTAGAAACACACCTCCTGATCGCCCTTCTGTGATTGGCTCTCTGATCCGCCTGAAGGTGTCTTCAGTGTCCTCGTCCAACCGTGGAAACCAGAGACACGTCACTTTGTGACATCATCACAACATCATGCAGATTTTATATTAAACATTCAAATAATATTAACAAACGATACGATGTGACACAAGTGTTCAGAGTCGTGATAGAGGAACACACTGTGTGTGTGCACGCAGGTTGTTGTGTTACATGTTGTGTCAGGAGGTAGAGTGGGTCGTCCTAAAATGAGATGATTGCAGGTTCGATCCCCTCCAGTCTGCATGTCGAAGTGCCCTTGGGCAAGATATAAACTAAGAACCCCAGATTGCTCCCTGCTTTGGATGAAAGCGTCAGTTAAAGGGTCTCGTTCAGCATCCGCCCCATGTACCACCGTTCCCCATGAGGCCTCTGACTGACAGTTCAAACCACATGGAGATGGAGCGGTTGATGGTGGGCGGTGTTCTGTTCTGCTGTATGAAGTGTGGTCTGCGTCCTCCACCTACACACTCTTTGATAACCCGGCCTGTGAGACAGGTGGAGATAAAGGCCGGGTGGAGCAGAGCTCAGGGTGTGAACCCCGCCTGACCGCTGACTGAACCCCTCAGAGAGGCACTGAGAGACGGGCTGGATGGGGTGGAGGGTGGAGGGTGGAGGGTGGAGGGTGGCTTGTCAAGGCTGAAGCATTTAGCTGTGACCGATTGATGATGTGTCATACAAGAAGAAACCAAAAACTGAATGTGTTTGAACACACAAGTTTGACAGGAAGTCAGGTGACGTACCATGAATAGTGACAGTCTGAACACACACACACACACACACACACACAGCATACAAACCAAACTTTTTCAGTCTGTGGGGACGTCTCAGAGACTACGTTCAGGTTTTACACAGTCTGCGGGGACGTCTCAGAGACTACGTCCAAGTTTTAGACAGTCTGCGGGGACGTCTCGGAGACTACGTCCAGGTTTTACACAGTCTGCGGGGACGTCTCGGAGACTACGTCCAAGTTTTAGACAGTCTGCGGGGACGTCTCGGAGACTACGTCCAGGTTTTACACAGTCTGCGGGGACGTCTCGGAGACCACGTCCAGGTTTTACACAGTCTGCGGGGACGTCTCGGAGACCACGTCCAGGTTTCACACAGTCTGCGGGGACGTCTCGGAGACTACGTCCAGGTTTTAGACAGTCTGCGGGGACGTCTCGGAGACTACATCCAGGTTTTACAGTCTGCGGGGACGTCTCGGAGACTACGTCCAGGTTTTAGACAGTCTGCGGGGACGTCTCGGAGACTACGTCCAGGTTTTAGACAGTCTGCGGGGACGTCTCAGAGACTACGTCCAGGTTTTACACAGTCTGCGGGGACGTCACAGAGACTACGTCCAGGTTTTACACAGTCTGCGGGGACGTCACAGAGACTACGTCCAGGTTTTAGACAGTCTGCGGGGACGTCACAGAGACTACGTCCAGGTTTTAGACAGTCTGTGGGGACGTCTCGGAGACTACATCCAGGTTTTACACAGTCTGCGGGGACGTCTCAGAGACTACGTCCAGGTTTTAGAATAACTTTGTTGACATGTAAACAGAAAGTTGAAAGTTCGTGTCAGACGAAAGATGAGAACATTGAACAGGAGGTTTTACTTTGACTTGAATTCAGACAAAATGAATATTACATCATCCAGTGTGACGCTCAACAATATTCCTTTATTTTAATTTGAAGGTTTAATTCATTTTTCAGCAGGTTGTCTGTTTTACTGTAAATGAGGGAGATCTAACATGGAGCTGTTTCAGAGCTGCTGACCGATCATCAGTGACTGCTCACAGCTCAAGCTTTTGATGCAACAATTTCATTTCCTGTTGATTAACTCACCCTCAGATCTTCTGAATAATAATAATAATAATATTATCATTAAACCTGATGGTGTGATCAGCTCCACCTTTCCTCCACACAGACCTGTACACAGTTCATATTGGACCGGTTCTGCCTGCAGCCAGTTTCCCACCAGAGTTTCAGCTGAAGCCGGCGCTGAGCCAGCCTCGTCTTCCTTGTCGTCCTGCGGCCCGTCGTAAATCCTCAGTGGGCGCAGATTCACCCTGCCTGGGACGTGGAGTTTACAGCCCGGCCCGGTCCGAAGACGCTCGCTGGCTCGTCCGTCTTGAGTTGTGGAGTCGTCAGGTAGAGCTGGGCGGTATGACCAAAAATTGATATCACGGTATTTTTTTAAATTATCACGGTATAACGTAGAGTTGCACGATACCCACGGTATACACGGTACCCCGCGGTGCCAAATCATAACCGTCGCTACTATACTAGAAATTTTACACGACGGTACTACCGTGGATTACTATACTACCGGTGCCAGTCTCCGCTACATAGCGGCCGCCTCTGCTCTCCTCCCGGGCTTCTCACTGCATGCTACTCACTCGTAAACAAACCAACATGGAACCACAACCGAACTACACAGCTGCTGAATGATTGGCTGTTTGCCTGTTACTGGTGACGTCCTGGGATGTGATAGGCTGTTGCACGCTGGGTCCGCCCATCTGTTAGCTGATTGGCTGTTCGTGTGTTTCTGCCGGCAAGCATGAACTCCACGAAGACAGCTCCGCTTCGATAGAAACTCGCTTCAAAACAAACAACAAGCTAAAGTTCTGTCTCGCCCAGACACGAGACAACACACTCACCGTGGCAGAAGCACCGGGCCCGAGCAGCGAGTCTGCCGTGGCGTCTTTGTCGGTGGCTACACTAATTTAGCTTAGAAAACAAACGTCGTTGTTTCAAACTAACTTGTACAAATACATTGCAGTTTATAAAGATAATAATAATTTAAAAAGGCCGCAGCATCACGATAATACCCGGAACCGCGATACTTTGTCTGGTATAGTATCGTGGTTACTCATTTTAGTATCGTGACAACTCTAGTATATCGGTATTTGACGTTTTTTTTTTTCCATGGATGTTTACGTGTTAACCCCAATTCCTAATTGTTTAGAGAATACTTACTGCAGGAAATTACCCTGGTTTGAATAGTCCCACAAAAGAATTGAGTGCCAAGCACTCAAAATTGTAATGAGGTGCAGAAATCAGAATGCATGACACAGACTGTTGCAGTCACAATACAGAATTATCATAATATCAATCCATCGTTTGCTTTTCTTGTCATAGACGGTCCCTTTAGCCTGTGTAGTGCTTTGTGCTGCAGTGCCAACGTTACGCAGAGATTGGGGAGAAGATGCAGCTTTTACTTTCATGCAATCTTCGTATTCCAGGATATGATTGTGGCGGAGGTGGTGAAGCAAGTTGCTTGTGTTCCCTCCTGCAGCTAAAACATTAGCTCGACAACACTTACAGATAATGCGTGTTTGATCCGCGTCAGATTTTTTAAAACCAAAGTATTTCCAAACAACAGAAACGGCTTCCTTTTTCGGAATGAGTTCTGTGTCTGTCATTTTCTTCATTCGTGCTCACCGCTCAACTCGCTATATATCGGTATACCGCCCAGCCCTATCGTCAGGGCCAAGTTTCCTTTAGGGCGGGCTGGATGATTTGTCCTGCTGTCTGTGAGTGGCCGGGCCGGGCCGGGCCGGGCCGGGCTCAGACTCAGGCTCATTTCCATATAAAGAGGCTCCTGACGACGAGGGCGCTTTTAATTAGGTGAAGCAGCCGAGCAGGAAGGCTGATCTGAGATCAGAACGTCCAGACGATCACTTTATGTCCTGCAATCATTGAAAACGCCTCAAACTAACGAGGCACAGCGCCACCTGCTGTTTGACTCTAATATAAGTCTAAAGTGATTTTTGACCCGTCTGTCCACGGTTTCCTGTTTAAATCTGAAGATTAAACATTTTTTGACTTTTATAAACAGTCCGTTGTTTAATTAATGAAACAGATTAATTCAGATGGATTGATGAATAATTATGGCTCTGAGGTTCGAGCCATCGACAGGAAATGAATAGGTGATTTTAGATTATTGATTCATTAGATCATTTAGTTTAAATGAACAGCTAATTAAATTCTTTGTTAGTTACAGCTATTTACATTCACACAAACTGAACTTTATTAAAAATAATGGACATTAGAGCTGGTGATATAGCAAATTTTCTAATTGTGTGTTTTTGTCTGAGCGCTTCATGTCGTGTTTTTAGCAGAGCAGCGTTTCAACACGTGATTGGCCGGACAGAGCAGTTATGGTGTTGAGTCCCGAGGTATCAGGTCTGAATGTCTGAGTCAGCAGAAACACAGAGACTTCGCAGCAGGTCTCGGATCAGAACTTTGTCTCGGTCCAAGCTGACAAAAACACCAAACACGTCCCAACAGTTCAGAACTTCAGCTGATCTTCAGATTAGAACTTCCTGTCAAGTGAATGTCATAACGATCTGCTCGTTGGTTGTGGCCGTCGTTGGTTGGGGCACTCGTTGGTTGGGGCACTCGTTGGTTGGGGCCGTCGTTGGTTGGGGCCGTCGTTGGTTGGGGCCGTCGTTGGTTGGGGCCGTCGTTGGTTGGGGCCGTCGTTGGTTGGGGCCGTCGTTGGTTGGGGCCGTCGTTGGTTGGAGCACTCGTTGGTTGGGGCAGTCGTTGGTTGGGGCCGTCGTTGGTTGGGGCCGTCGTTGGTTGGAGCACTCGTTGGTTGGGGCCGTCGTTGGTTGGGGCCGTCGTTGGTTGGGGCCGTCGTTGGTTGGGGCCGTCGTTGGTTGGGGCCGTCGTTGGTTGGGGCCGTCGTTGGTTGGGGCCGTCGTTGGTTGGGGCACTCGTTGGTTGGGGCACTCGTTGGTTGGGGCCGTCGTTGGTTGGGGCCGTCGTTGGTTGGGGCCGTCGTTGGTTGGGGCAGTCGTTGGTTGGGGCCGTCGTTGGTTGGGGCCGTCGTTGGTTGGGGCCGTCGTTGGTTGGGGCAGTCGTTGGTTGGGGCCGTCGTTGGTTGGGGCCGTCGTTGGTTGGGGCCGTCGCTGGTTGGGGCCGTCGTTGGTTGGGGCACTCGTTGGTTGGGGCCGTCGTTGGTTGGGGCCGTCGTTGGTTGGGGCAGTCTTTGGTTGGGGCAGTCTTTGGTTGGGGCCGTCGCCCGCCCATCTCCAGGAAACACACAACAGGAAGTACCACCAGGCCTGCTGCTGCTCTGACCAGGTCACCACAAACGGACCTTCAGAACAAATTCAGACTTAATTTTGAGAAAAATTCACATCGAATAAAAAAAAAATTCGGAAAAATAAATCTGTTTTACACATGATGTATTTAAAAATGTGTCCTACCTGCTGATGTCATTTCCTCTCTGGTCTAACCTGTTTGTTTGTCCCGTCTGCAGGAGGCGATGTGGGGAGCAGGGAGGAGGCGCGGGGTCCAGCCCTGAGGAGGCGTCCTGTGGCTGGGAGGAGCGCGGCCCTCCTGCGGCCCTCCTGCGGTGCTCCGGGACGCTCCTACTAAGATGTCCCTCAGCAGCGGCCCTGCAGGCGGGAAAGGTGTGGACTCCAACGCGGTGGACACGTATGACAGCGGCGATGAGTGGGATATCGGTGTTGGCAATCTGATCATTGACCTGGACGCCGACCTGGAGAAGGACAAACTAGAGATGTCGAGCAGTAAGGAGGGAGGAGGCATGGCTGCTCCTCCCAGCGCTGTGGCTGCTTTACCTGACAATATAAAGTTTGTTAGCCCTGTAGCCGCTGCGCAAGGCAAAGAGAGCAAATCCAAATCTAAACGTAGTAAAAACTCTAAGGACAGCGTGAAGGCCCCAGTCTCAGACGGAGCTAAGAAGGAGGTTCAGGGTCGGACCGCTGGGGATCCTCCACCCCAGAACCCAAACTCTGCCCCCGGTAAGGGAGCTGACAAGTCGAGTAAACCCTCCCGTACCCTCCCTGCTGTGAAAAAGGACAAAGACGGGGTGAAAACTAAGAAGGACAAAATGGAGGGTGTGACCACGGGAGTGGTCAATGCTGACAAAGAGTCCGTGGCCCCCATCCTGCCATTGGGGGCCCCTCGCAGCGGCCCATTTGAGGGCCAGCAGAACCCTGAGTTGGCTGCAGCTGAGCAGCTCGGGAACATGGGGCTGGACCCGGCGGGGATTGGACAGCCCGTTGCCATGACAATGGACCAAGAGGAGGTGGACAACGGCGAGTGCCGAAACCTGAAGAAAGCGGTGGGCGTGAAGGTAAGAGCGAGCGAGCGAATGAATCCTGCCTGCTGCGTCAGTGTGATAGAGGTGATCAATGAAGGGTGTGAGGAGTTGATTACCTGATGAGGTGAAGTCAGATTAACCATCGTGCTTCCAGACTGAGACAGAAATATAAAGATAAAACAGGAAACGACCTGAACAAGCAAAACAAATATATTAGGAGGCCGTTCAGAATCAAGCATGCTGAAATCAAAGGCAGGGTGAATGCACATTTTCACTGTCCACCTTTCTTTAAGCTGAGAACTTGGAACACGCCATTTCCGTGCAGTCTTTTTTTTTTTTTTCCCTCGTGCAATCTAAAATCCTACAGCTGGCCAAGTGTCGATACGTCAACCACTCCAAAGCCAAAGTAAACCCAGTAACAGGCTGGAGACAAGTCCTGATATATACGTGCTGACCCAACCAGAACCCATAGTGAAGAAATGCCAGTTCAGGGTCCACAAACAGGGAGTACCGCTGGCTTACACGGTGGATGTGCCTTTTCTGGATATGAATAATAATGAGTGCCTCACAGCTGGTTCAGGTCTGTTTGTGTTCTCCTTTAATCACCCTGAAAAATCAAACAGGTTCATTCATCAGTCATCGTCGTGACGCTCGAGACAAAGTCTGTCAGGTGTTTTTCTTTCACTCCAGCTTTCTTCGTCGTCTCACTACATTTAGTTCAGCGTGGAGGTTCCCAGCCCAGCAGCCACTCAGTTTCCGTTCTCATGCATCAGTCAAGTAGATTTTGCCGCCATCACCTCTGGCCTATCAGAATCGAGCAGTGACCTTTGTCACCTCATGGCTCAGCTGAGGAGTTTGTTGCTTTAAGCTGTTGGTTGCACAATTCGAAGTCTTCACGCGCGTGAGAAGCAGCTTGTATGTGAGGTCGAAGTGCTTCAGGTCAAACTGTTTGGGACTGAATTTATGAATGAAGGTCTGATTTCAAGGAAAGCACCTTGAACTTTAAGACTAACATAAAGAGCATGAATATGCTCTTCGTTAAAGAGATTCAAGGATAAAAGAACTGTGGATTCCAGGTTCAGTGTGCTTATGATTCAAGGTTAAATGAGTTGTTGATTCAAGGCATAGCAGGCTGTCCATCCAGGGTTAAACAGGCTAAGGGTTAGATTGTATGTTGACTTAATGTTAAACAAGCTGGTGATTCAAGGTTAAACAGGGTCTTGATTCACAGATGTGGGCTGTAGGTTCATGGTCAGACAGACGGATATGAAGCTTAAATCAGTCCAACATGAAGTTGCTGCTCTTGTTTGTCTTCAGTAGATGGATGGTGGTTTGGCTCTGTGTTAAACATCTGAATGTGACGCCAGGTTCAGTTTAATGCTCGACATTGTTAAAGCTCTGCAGCTGGACACTGGGTCTGTTTGAACAGCACAGGCTGAAACTGACGACACCACGTGGACTAAAACTCAGACTAAACACAAAGCCGGTGGAAAAGGAGTGAATCTTCTCTTCCTCCTGCTCAGTGTACAGTACGGACAGATGTGGTGGGCGTTCTCCCTGCGAACTCCCGAACACTGACGTCACATCTGGACATTTCCAGCTGCTGCATCAACACGCTTCTTTGTAGAGCTCACCTTTTAAACCGATGTTTACTTATTCAGTCCACATTCACATTGTTAAATCTAACAAGGTGTTGATTCAAGGTTCAATGTGTTGATTCAAGGCTTAGCAGACTACCCCTTCAGGTTTTAACAGGCTTTGGATACAGGTTTAAATTGAGTGGTTGATTCAAGGCTAAATTGGCTAACAATTCAAGGCTAAACCACCTGTTGATTCAAGGTTGATCCATCAGTTGATTCAAGGCTCATTTGACTGTTAATTCAAGGCTAATTTGGCTGTTGATTCAAGGTTAGGCAGACCTGATTTTTGAGGACATGTATCTCTAAACTGGGTGTCGGCTGTATTTATGTGTATATATCTGGAATAAACTAGCACTGATGATGATATCAGGCTCTATTTGATGTGCTGTTTGTCTTGACGTTTGATTTAGTTCAGCCTTGTTGTTTTTATAGCTCACTATATATTTCTGTAATGTTGACAAAGTCCTGAAGTATTTCTTTCCGCTGCAGTTTTACTTTTCTTCAGCTGAAGCGTTTAACATGGGCCAAACGCCGTAAACTTGGGTCTGGAAGGTATAAAGGTATGGAAAGGTGGCTCGTGCCCAGGCAGAGTCTCCACCTGCACATAAACCCTGACGAGCTCGGCTCTCTGGGGTTCTCCAAATGCTTTCTGGGAAACAGAAGTGGAGGAAGACGAGGTGGGTGGAAGGGGAAGACGCCTTCACAGAAAAAGTAAATTAAAACATCTCGAGAAGCTAACAGGCCCCCTGACACCTCGGCACTGCAGCCAGTCTTCTTGGAAGTGTTGAACAGAGAAGGACACGTGTTTGAACCCTGAACGGTTCCTCTCAGTCACATGTTCCCTCAGCAGGAGGTGGACCGCCCTCTGCAGAAAAGGTGGACGTGTCCTTTACTCTGGGACAGATACATTTGCACTAAATGGTCCAAATGTTTGGTCCATGAAGAGTCGATCTGGATTTCCTTTAATCCAAGCTCTGATGTAGTTGTTGTGAATGTTTCGACGTTGTCTTGTGGACGGTCCTTGTTCCTTCCCTTGGTTTTAAAGTCAATCTCAGACGTCATTTAACAGGTTTTCATAGTACGGTTCATCCTCATCCTCGAGCTGGAGTCCTGGGCTTCGATCCAAACAGAGACTGAGAGAGACGAATCACTGTTCTTTCCTCCTCCCTCTATCCCAGATGTTATTCCAGTGTCTCGGCGTCCCGTGGAGAAATAACTGCAAACCTGTTGTTCATTTCTGACATTCCTCCGACTCTGTGTGAGGCCCGCCGAGCAGGAGGAGGGCTGAAGTCCAGGAGAGGTTTCAAAGGTCATCGAGGGATTGTAGATATGTTTTAGAGGGAAGTCCTTGAGGAAGTTCCTTGGGTTGTTTTAAGGCAGACCTTGAGGTTTCCAGGTGTCCTTATCATCACGTCTTCCCTATCGAGGCCTTCGACGTGCCTGTTAGGAAACACGCCTGACACGTGTCCGAGTTTATTTACCTTCTCTCTGTCCACTAACTGACCGCGATGAACTCGCCGTGAGGCCTAGCCGTTTCCAGGCGTTTCCAGTTCTCTGTGACTGTGACGCTGAAACAGTCCACGCAGCACAGGTGGGACAGTGGGAAAGATTCCCTCAGTAAACTGTAAAACTGTGTCTGTCTGAGTCTGTCTGTGCTCAAACCATTCATCAAATCACTGACGTTTAAAATGCGCGCTGAACTTTCCTGGATGTCGCGAGAGAGCAGGCGGGAAAACCAAAAATCCAATGTCTGAGGTAGGGCTGCACGATACGGCCTGTAACCAATATCTCGATATTTTTAAGCTATATCGCGATACACGATATATATCTCGATATTTTTGTTGTTTTGTATTGTTTATTTCTAATAATGTCATTACCTTGATAGCATTGTAATTGCTCAGAATCAAATCAATGTAGAACAGTAGATTTACACTTGCTGTGAGACACACCTCTTTTATAGCATTTTAACACTTATTTTTACATATTTTTTTATGAATTTTTAATATATTTCATAATGTAAATATGAGCTTTAAAGCTCAATAGCTTCCAGGTCATGTGACCTATTGGCTCAAAATCACACCTGCTATACGACACACACTCTTTTTATAGCATTTTAACATTTTGTGATGTCACAAGTCGAGGTTGGAAAATAAAATGTGTCGAACAAAAGTTTGATATTTAATGTTTTGTTGGAGATAATCTGCACAAGCTCAGCTTTAAATTAACGAGATGACGCAAACTTCTCGAGTTAACTGACAAGAAAGTCTTCAGCTCGTCACCACAGGTCTGATATCGCTTTGTGACGATGAACTTTGACCTTTTTAAATTTCCTCTGATGTTCCTGCATAATGAAAATCTCAATGATTTGAAATGTTTGAGTCCAGTCGACAGCAGCTCCGACTGCTGCAGCCTCTCACTGTTTGGCTATTTTGGTCCTTCCTGGTACCTGTAGCTGATTGGATGGTTCTTACTGCAGTGTGCCGTCGACACACACACACACACACACACACACACACACACACACACACACACACACACACACACACACACACTTTGCTGTACTTTTGACCTCGTGACGTCTTTTAGAGAACCACAGTGATTATAGCACATTGATGACAGATAAACATTCATCCAAGTGTTGGAAACTGTCTTGAACAGCCTTGAACAGCCTTGAACAGCCTTGAACATGACCTGGACTTCAAGCGGTGACCTCACGTCTCCTCTGGTCTATGAAGTGACGCATTAAAGCAGCAGCTCTCTGATCAGTATCGCCGATCGCTCTGAGAGCGACTGACCTTGAGAGGAATGTGGCTTGTTGTTGTGAGGAGGAGGAGGAGGAGGAGGAGGAGGAGGAGGAGGCGGCGTCCTGTCTGAAACTGACCCCTCTCTCTCTGAGGAGCTGATTGGTCGGTTGGTTTTTGGGGTTTCCCAGCATTCCAGGCGTCCATGTTTGTTATTCTTCAAAGAGGAGACGGATGGGGCTGTTGTTTCTCTGGTTGCCACGGTAACGCCCGCACAGTCAGTGTGTTCACCCACAAACGGTTTAACTTGATCAACATTAAGAGAACAACGATCAGCTGTTTCTGCAGCGGCAAAGAGAGTGAAGAGGAGAGACTGAATCAGTGTTTGGATGTCAGATTGTCCTTGAATGCGTCACCATCCTGCACATGTGCAGTAGAGTTCATCTCACCTGACAAACAGACTGAACAGGTAGTCAGTTTGATGATGTGTGGTAACACGTGATGTCGGTCTATGAATTCGATTGATCAGGAATCACTGAAATATGAAACTGAAATCATGACGCGTGTTGACCTCTGACCTCTGTTTCAGCCAGTCACTCACATTGTGTCTCCTTCTGTGTCTCCTCCTCTGTCTCCTCCTCTGTCTCCTGCTCTGTCTCCTGCTCTGTCTCCTGCTCTGTCTCCTGCTCTGTCTCCTCCTCTGTCTCCTTCTCTGTCTCCTGCTCTGTCTCCTGCTCTGTCTCCTGCTCTGTCTCCTGCTCTGTCTCCTCCTCTGTCTCCTTCTCTGTCTCCTTCTGTGTCTCCTTCTGTGTCTCCTTCTGTGTCTCCTTCTGTGTCTCCTTCTGTCTCCTTCTCTGTCTCCTTCTGTCTCCTTCTGTCTCCTGCTCTGTCTCCTTCTCTGTCTCCTGCTCTGTCTCCTGCTCTGTCTCCTCCTCTGTCTCCTCCTCTGTCTCCTTCTCTGTCTCCTCCAGATGGAGTCTCCGGTGTCCACACCCGCTCCTCCTCCCCTCCACCTCCTCGCTCCCGTTGGCAACAGCGACATCTCATCCCCCTGTGAGCAGATCATGGTTCGCACGCGCTCAGTAGCGGTGAACACGGCGGATGCCGCGTTGGCGACCGAGCCGGAGTGTCTGGGACCATGTGAGCCCGGAACCAGCGTCAACCTGGAGGGCATCGTGTGGCAGGAGACCGAGGACGGTGAGTTTATCAAGCTGAACCTGGAGCCGGTCCAGAACCTGGAGCCGGTCCAGAACCTGGAGCCGGTTACCTCAGCAATGAGTGAACCCGTGATAATGAAATGTCAAACTGAGTGGTCTGACATCACACCGTACTGAAATGTTACTCTGTCGCTTCCATGGTAACGTTAACTGTCGGCTGCAATAAAAAAAAAAGAATTATGATGTCATAGTTTATAAATGATCAACAAACGTTCATGAAAATAAAACATTATAAATCATAATAACATTCTTTAATTTACATAATTCATGGTGCGGTCCAGGTGTCTTCAGACAATCTGAACGTTAATGATGCGTTCAGTGTCCGTCCGATGCTCCGTTCATCACATCATGGTCGACAGTGAGGAGCTGATGCATAAAGGTTCTGACTCTGTGAGAACATGAGACAGCCACGATGAAAGCGTTCATGTCGAGCGTTCATGTCGAGCGTTCATGTCGAGCGTTCCTGTCGAGCGTTCATGTCGAGCGTTCATGTCGAGCGTTCCTGTCGAGCATTCATGTCGAGCAGGACGCCACGCTGACAGAATGATCTCTCACACACACACTGCTGTGGCTGGCTCGAGCAAGTAACGCCACCTGTGGCTTTCAGTACAGGTGTAACGGTCTGTCTGTCTGCAGGTATGCTGGTCGTTAACGTAACCTGGAGGAACAAGACGTACGTTGGGACTCTGCTGGACTGCACGAGACACGACTGGGCCCCACCGAGGTAAAACCGTGAGGCTCGAGGTGTGACGGTTAATCTGTAGAGAGTACTCGTCACGTTAACGTTAGGCATCACCTCATTCACGCTAACGTTGGTACTCCTCCTCGTCCTTCCTGTTTCAAACTTCACGTTTTGTTTCAGGTTCTGCGAGTCACCCACCAGCGACGTGGAGATGCGGAGCGGTCGTGGTCGGGGGAAGAGGATGCGCCCAGGCAGCAACACGCCGCTGAACGACAACAGCAACTCGTCGGACAACAAA
>CM014084.1:386701-406701 GCA_004119915.2 Collichthys lucidus
TGATCAGAGAGCTGCTGCTTTAATGCGTCACTTCATAGACCAGAGAGACGTGAGGTCACCGCTTGAAGTCCAGGTCATGTTCAAGGCTGTTCAAGGCTGTTCAAGGCTGTTCAAGACAGTTTCCAACACTTGGATGAATGTTTATCTGTCATCAATGTGCTATAATCACTGTGGTTCTCTAAAGACGTCCCGAGGTCAAAAGTACAGCAAAGTGTGTGTGTGTGTGTGTGTGTGTGTGTGTGTGTGTGTGTGTGTGTGTGTGTGTGTGTGTGTGTGTGTGTCGACGGCACACTGCAGTAAGAACCATCCAATCAGCTACAGGTACCAGGAAGGACCAAAATAGCCAAACAGTGAGAGGCTGCAGCAGTCGGAGCTGCTGGACTCAAACATTTCAAATCATTGAGATTTTCATTATGCAGGAACATCAGAGGAAATTTAAAAGGTCAAAGTTCATCGTCACAAAGCGATATCAGACCTGTGGTGACGAGCTGAAGACTTTCTTGTCAGTTAACTCGAGAAGTTTGCATCATCTCGTTAATTTAAAGCTGAGCTTGTGCAGATTATCTCCAACAAAAGATTAAATATCAAACTTTTGTTCGACACATTTTATTTTCCAACCTCGACTTGTGACATCACAAAATGTTAAAATGCTATAAAAAGAGTGTGTGTCGTATAGCAGGTGTGATTTTGAGCCAATAGGTCACATGACCTGGAAGCTATTGAGCTTTAAAGCTCATATTTACATTATGAAATATATTAAAAATTCATAAAAAATATGTAAAATAAGTGTTAAAATGCTATAAAAGAGGTGTGTCTCACAGCAAGTGTAAATCTACTGTTCTACATTGATTTGATTCTGAGCAATTACAATGCTATCAAGGTAATGACATTATTAGAAATAAACAATACAAAACAACAAAAATATCGAGATATATATCGTGTATCGCGATATAGCTTAAAAATATCGAGATATTGGTTACAGGCCATATCGTGCAGCCCTACCTCAGACATTGGATTTTTGGTTTTCCCGCCTGCTCTCTCGCGACATCCAGGAAAGTTCAGCGCGCATTTTAAACGTCAGTGATTTGATGAATGGTTTGAGCACAGACAGACTCAGACAGACACAGTTTACTGAGGGAATCTTTCCCACTGTCCCACCTGTGCTGCGTGAACTGTTTCAGCGTCACAGTTACAGAGAACTGGAAGGTCTGAAACGGCTAGGCCTCGTGGCGAGTTCATCGCGGTCAGTTAGTGGACAGAGAGAAGGTAAATAAACTCGGACACGTGTCAGGCGTGTTTCCTAACAGGCACGTCGAAGGCCTCGATAGGGAAGACGTGATGATAAGGACACCTGGAAACCTCAAGGTCTGCCTTAAAACAACCCAAGGAACTTCCTCAAGGACTTCCCTCTAAAACATATCTACAATCCCTCGATGACCTTTGAAACCTCTCCTGGACTTCAGCCCTCCTCCTCCTCGGCGGGCCTCACACAGAGTCGGAGGAATGTCAGAAATGAACAACAGGTTTGCAGTTATTTCTCCACGGGACGCCGAGACACTGGAATAACATCTGGGATAGAGGGAGGAGGAGAGAACAGTGATTCGTCTCTCTCAGTCTCTGTTTGGATCGAAGCCCAGGACTCCAGCTCGAGGATGAGGATGAACCGTACTATGAAAACCTGTTAAATGACGTCTGAGATTGACTTTAAAACCAAGGGAAGGAACAAGGACCGTCCACAAGACAACGTCGAAACATTCACAACAACTACATCAGAGCTTGGATTAAAGGAAATCCAGATCGACTCTTCATGGACAAAACATTTGGACCATTTAGTGCAAATGTATCTGTCCCAGAGTAAAGGACACGTCCACCTTTTCTGCAGAGGGCGGTCCACCTCCTGCTGAGGGAACATGTGACTGAGAGGAACCGTTCAGGGTTCAAACACGTGTCCTTCTCTGTTCAACACTTCCAAGAAGACTGGCTGCAGTGCCGAGGTGTCAGGGGGCCTGTTAGCTTCTCGAGATGTTTTAATTTACTTTTTCTGTGAAGGCGTCTTCCCCTTCCACCCACCTCGTCTTCCTCCACTTCTGTTTCCCAGAAAGCATTTGGAGAACCCCAGAGAGCCGAGCTCGTCAGGGTTTATGTGCAGGTGGAGACTCTGCCTGGGCACGAGCCACCTTTCCATACCTTTATACCTTCCAAACCCAAGTTTACGGCGTTTGGCCCATGTTAAACGCTTCAGCTGAAGAAAAGTAAAACTGCAGCGGAAAGAAATACTTCAGGACTTTGTCAACATTACAGAAATATATAGTGAGCTATAAAAACAACAAGGCTGAACTAAATCAAACGTCAAGACAAACAGCACATCAAATCAGAATCAGAATCAGAATATAAAATAGAGCCTGATATCATCATCAGTGCTAGTTTATTCCAGATATATACACATAAATACAGCTGACACCCAGTTTATAGATACATGTCCTCAAAAATCAGGTCTGCCTAACCTTGAATCAACAGCCAAATTAGCCTTGAATTAACAGTCAAATGAGCCTTGAATCAACTGATGGATCAACCTTGAATCAACAGGTGGTTTAGCCTTGAATTGTTAGCCAATTTAGCCTTGAATCAACCACTCAATTTAAACCTGTATCCAAAGCCTGTTAAAACCTGAAGGGGTAGTCTGCTAAGCCTTGAATCAACACATTGAACCTTGAATCAACACCTTATTAGATTTAACAATGTGAATGTGGACTGAATAAGTAAACATCGGTTTAAAAGGTGAGCTCTACAAAGAAACGTGTTGATGCAGCAGCTGGAAATGTCCAGATGTGACGTCAGTGTTCGGGAGTTCGCAGGAAGAACGCCCACCACATCTGTCCGTACTGTACACTGAGCAGGAGGAAGAGAAGATTCACTCCTTTTCCACCGGCTTTGTGTTTAGTCTGAGTTTTAGTCCACGTGGTGTCGTCAGTTTCAGCCTGTGCTGTTCAAACAGACCCAGTGTCCAGCTGCAGAGCTTTAACAATGTCGAGCATTAAACTGAACCTGGCGTCACATTCAGATGTTTAACACAGAGCCAAACCACCATCCATCTACTGAAGACAAACAAGAGCAGCAACTTCATGTTGGACTGATTTAAGCTTCATATCCGTCTGTCTGACCATGAACCTACAGCCCACATCTGTGAATCAAGACCCTGTTTAACCTTGAATCACCAGCTTGTTTAACATTAAGTCAACATACAATCTAACCCTTAGCCTGTTTAACCCTGGATGGACAGCCTGCTATGCCTTGAATCAACAACTCATTTAACCTTGAATCATAAGCACACTGAACCTGGAATCCACAGTTCTTTTATCCTTGAATCTCTTTAACGAAGAGCATATTCATGCTCTTTATGTTAGTCTTAAAGTTCAAGGTGCTTTCCTTGAAATCAGACCTTCATTCATAAATTCAGTCCCAAACAGTTTGACCTGAAGCACTTCGACCTCACATACAAGCTGCTTCGAATTGTGCAACCAACAGCTTAAAGCAACAAACTCCTCAGCTGAGGCGCCATGAGGTGACAAAGGTCACTGCTCGATTCTGATAGGCCAGAGGTGATGGCGGCAAAATCTACTTGACTGATGCATGAGAACGGAAACTGAGTGGCTGCTGGGCTGGGAACCTCCACGCTGAACTAAATGTAGTCAGACGACGAAGAAAGCTGGAGTGAAAGAAAAACACCTGACAGACTTTGTCTCGAGCGTCACGACGATGACTGATGAATGAACCTGTTTGATTTTTCAGGGTGAATAAAGGAGAATACAAACAGACCTGAACCAGCTGTGAGGCACTCATTATTATTCATATCCAGAAAAGGCACATCCACCGTGTAAGCCAGCGGTACTCCCTGTTTGTGGCCCCTGAACTGGCATTTCTTCACTATGGGTTCTGGTTGGGTCAGCACGTATATATCAGGACTTGTCTCCAGCCTGTTACTGGGTTTACTTTGGCTTTGGAGTGGTTGACGTATCGACACTTGGCCAGCTGTAGGATTTTAGATTGCACGAGGGAAAAAAAAAAAAAAAAAGACTGCACGGAAATGGCGTGTTCCAAGTTCTCAGCTTAAAGAAAGGTGGACAGTGAAAATGTGCATTCACCCTGCCTTGATTTCAGCATGCTTGATTCTGAACGGCCTCCTAATATATTTGTTTTGCTTGTTCAGGTCGTTTCCTGTTTTATCTTTATATTTCTGTCTCAGTCTGGAAGCACGATGGTTAATCTGACTTCACCTCATCAGGTAATCAACTCCTCACACCCTTCATTGATCACTTCTATCACACTGACGCAGCAGGATTCATTCGCTCGCTCGCTCTTACCTTCACGCCCACCGCTTTCTTCAGGTTTCGGCACTCGCCGTTGTCCACCTCCTCTTGGTCCATTGTCATGGCAACGGGCTGTCCAATCCCCGCCGGGTCCAGCCCCATGTTCCCGAGCTGCTCAGCTGCAGCCAACTCAGGGTTCTGCTGGCCCTCAAATGGGCCGCTGCGAGGGGCCCCCAATGGCAGGATGGGGGCCACGGACTCTTTGTCAGCATTGACCACTCCCGTGGTCACACCCTCCATTTTGTCCTTCTTAGTTTTCACCCCGTCTTTGTCCTTTTTCACAGCAGGGAGGGTACGGGAGGGTTTACTCGACTTGTCAGCTCCCTTACCGGGGGCAGAGTTTGGGTTCTGGGGTGGAGGATCCCCAGCGGTCCGACCCTGAACCTCCTTCTTAGCTCCGTCTGAGACTGGGGCCTTCACGCTGTCCTTAGAGTTTTTACTACGTTTAGATTTGGATTTGCTCTCTTTGCCTTGCGCAGCGGCTACAGGGCTAACAAACTTTATATTGTCAGGTAAAGCAGCCACAGCGCTGGGAGGGGCAGCCATGCCTCCTCCCTCCTTACTGCTCGACATCTCTAGTTTGTCCTTCTCCAGGTCGGCGTCCAGGTCAATGATCAGATTGCCAACACCGATATCCCACTCATCGCCGCTGTCATACGTGTCCACCGCGTTGGAGTCCACACCTTTCCCGCCTGCAGGGCCGCTGCTGAGGGACATCTTAGTAGGAGCGTCCCGGAGCACCGCAGGAGGGCCGCAGGAGGGCCGCGCTCCTCCCAGCCACAGGACGCCTCCTCAGGGCTGGACCCCGCGCCTCCTCCCTGCTCCCCACATCGCCTCCTGCAGACGGGACAAACAAACAGGTTAGACCAGAGAGGAAATGACATCAGCAGGTAGGACACATTTTTAAATACATCATGTGTAAAACAGATTTATTTTTCCGAAATTTTTTTTTATTCGATGTGAATTTTTCTCAAAATTAAGTCTGAATTTGTTCTGAAGGTCCGTTTGTGGTGACCCGGTCAGAGCAGCAGCAGGCCTGGTGGTACTTCCTGTTGTGTGTTTCCTGGAGATGGGTGGGCGACGGCCCCAACCAACGACGGCCCCAACCAACGACGGCCCCAACCAACGACTGCCCCAACCAACGACTGCCCCAACCAACGACGGCCCCAACCAACGACGGCCCCAACCAACGACGGCCCCAACCAACGACGGCCCCAACCAACGAGTGCTCCAACCAACGACGGCCCCAACCAGCGACGGCCCCAACCAACGACGGCCCCAACCAACGACGGCCCCAACCAACGACGGCCCCAACCAACGACTGCCCCAACCAACGAGTGCTCCAACCAACGACGGCCCCAACCAACGACGGCCCCAACCAACGACGGCCCCAACCAACGACGGCCCCAACCAACGACGGCCCCAACCAACGACGGCCCCAACCAACGAGTGCCCCAACCAACGACGGCCACAACCAACGAGCAGATCGTTATGACATTCACTTGACAGGAAGTTCTGATCTGAAGATCAGCTGAAGTTCTGAACTGTTGGGACGTGTTTGGTGTTTTTGTCAGCTTGGACCGAGACAAAGTTCTGATCCGAGACCTGCTGCGAAGTCTCTTTGTGTTTCTGCTGACTCAGACATTCAGACCTGATACCTCGGGACTCAACACCATAACTGCTCTGTCCGGCCAATCACGTGTTGAAACGCTGCTCTGCTAACAACACGACATGAAGCGCTCAGACAAAAACACACAATTAGAAAATTTGCTATATCACCAGCTCTAATGTCCATTATTTTTAATAAAGTTCAGTTCTGTGTGAATGTAAATAGCTGTAACTAACAAAGAATTTAATTAGCTGTTCATTTAAACTAAATGATCTAATGAATCAATAATCTAAAATCACCTATTCATTTCCTGTCGATGGCTCGAACCTCAGAGCCATAATTATTCATCAATCCATCTGAATTAATCTGTTTCATTAATTAAACAACGGACTGTTTATAAAAGTCAAAAAATGTTTAATCTTCAGATTTAAACAGGAAACCGTGGACAGACGGGTCAAAAATCACTTTAGACTCATATTAGAGTCAAACAGCAGGTGGCGCTGTGCCCCGTTAGTTTGAGGCGTTTTCAATGATTGCAGGACATAAAGTGATCGTCTGGACGTTCTGATCTCAGATCAGCCTTCCTGCTCGGCTGCTTCACCTAATTAAAAGCGCCCTCGTCGTCAGGAGCCTCTTTATATGGAAATGAGCCTGAGTCTGAGCCCGGCCCGGCCCGGCCCGGCCCGGCCACTCACAGACAGCAGGACAAATCATCCAGTCTGCCCTAAAGGAAACTTGGCCCTGACGATAGGGCTGGGCGGTATACCGATATATAGCGAGTTGAGCGGTGAGCACGAATGAAGAAAATGACAGACACAGAACTCATTCCGAAAAAGGAAGCCGTTTCTGTTGTTTGGAAATACTTTGGTTTTTAAAAATCTGACGCGGATCAAACACGCATTATCTGTAAGTGTTGTCGAGCTAATGTTTTAGCTGCAGGAGGGAACACAAGCAACTTGCTTCACCACCTCCGCCACAATCATATCCTGGAATACGAAGATTGCATGAAAGTAAAAGCTGCATCTTCTCCCCAATCTCTGCGTAACGTTGGCACTGCAGCACAAAGCACTACACAGGCCGTCTATGACAAGAAAAGCAAACGATGGATTGATATTATGATAATTCTGTATTGTGACTGCAACAGTCTGTGTCATGCATTCTGATTTCTGCACCTCATTACAATTTTGAGTGCTTGGCACTCAATTCTAGTGATGCTCCGATCACCATTTTTTGGGCCGATCACCAAAAAACTTGATCTGCCGATTGCCGATCAAAGAATGAATTTAAAATTTAAATAATTAACAATAAAAAAAAACAGTCAAAATCTTCAAATGTACAGAAACAGCCAATCATTCAGCAGCTGTGTAGTTCGGTTGCAGCACATGCCATGTTTGTTTACGAGTGAGTAGCATGCAGTGAGAAGCCGGGAGGAGAGCAGAGGCGGCCGCTATGTAGCGGAGACTGGCACCGGTAATATAGTAATCCACGGTAGTACCGCCGTGTAAAATTTCTAGTATAGTAGCGACGGTTATGATTTGGCACCGCGGGGTACTGTGTATACCGTGGGTATCGTGCAACTCTACGTTATACCGTGATAATTTAAAAAAAAATACCGTGATATCAATTTTTGGTCATACCGCCCAGCTCTACCTGACGACTCCACAACTCAAGACGGACGAGCCAGCGAGCGTCTTCGGACCGGGCCGGGCTGTAAACTCCACGTCCCAGGCAGGGTGAATCTGCGCCCACTGAGGATTTACGACGGGCCGCAGGACGACAAGGAAGACGAGGCTGGCTCAGCGCCGGCTTCAGCTGAAACTCTGGTGGGAAACTGGCTGCAGGCAGAACCGGTCCAATACGAACTGTGTACAGGTCTGTGTGGAGGAAAGGTGGAGCTGATCACACCATCAGCTTTTAATGATACTGATAATTATTATTATTATTATTCAGAAGATCTGAGGGTGAGTTAATCAACAGGAAATGTAATTGTTGCATTAAAAGCTTGAGCTGTGAGCAGTCACTGATGATGGGTCAGATCTACAGTTCAGACAGCAGCTCTGAAACTCCCCTCATTTACAGTAAAACAGACAACCTGCTGAAAAATGAATTAAACCTTCAAATTAAAATAAAGGAATATTGTTGAGCGTCACACTGGATGATGTAATATTCATTTTGTCTGAATTCAAGTCAAAGTAAAACCTCCTGTTCAATGTTCTCATCTTTCGTCTGACACGAACTTTCAACTTTCTGTTTACATGTCAACAAAGTTATTCTAAAACCTGGACGTAGTCTCCGAGACGTCCCCGCAGACTGAAAAGGTTTGGTTTGTATGCTGTGTGTGTGTGTGTGTGTGTGTGTGTGTTCAGACTGTCACTATTCATGGTACGTCACCTGACTTCCTGTCAAACTTGTGTGTTCAAACACATTCAGTTTTTGGTTTCTTCTTGTATGACACATCATCAATCGGTCACAGCTAAATGCTTCAGCCTTGACAAGCCACCCTCCACCCTCCACCCTCCACCCTCCACCCCATCCAGCCCGTCTCTCAGTGCCTCTCTGAGGGGTTCAGTCAGCGGTCAGGCGGGGTTCACACCCTGAGCTCTGCTCCACCCGGCCTTTATCTCCACCTGTCTCACAGGCCGGGTTATCAAAGAGTGTGTAGGTGGAGGACGCAGACCACACTTCATACAGCAGAACAGAACACCGCCCACCATCGACCGCTCCATCTCCATGTGGTTTGAACTGTCAGTCAGAGGCCTCATGGGGAACGGTGGTACATGGGGCGGATGCTGAACGAGACCCTTTAACTGACGCTTTCATCCAAAGCAGGGAGCAATCTGGGGTTCTTAGTTTATATCTTGCCCAAGGGCACTTCGACATGCAGACTGGAGGGGATAACCGGGGATCGAACCTGCAATCATCTCATTTTAGGACGACCCACTCTACCTCCTGACACAACATGTAACACAACAACCTGCGTGCACACACACAGTGTGTTCCTCTATCACGACTCTGAACACTTGTGTCACATCGTATCGTTTGTTAATATTATTTGAATGTTTAATATAAAATCTGCATGATGTTGTGATGATGTCACAAAGTGACGTGTCTCTGGTTTCCACGGTGTTGGACGAGGACACTGAAGACACCTTCAGGCGGATCAGAGAGCCAATCACAGAAGGGCGATCAGGAGGTGTGTTTCTACTCAACGTAACAATCAGGAAACAAACGACTCGCTCACTCTGATTCACAGTCTGTATCGCTCAACCACTGCTCACTCTCTGTGTCAAATTGAACCTCTGCCACGTCACGTTTTTTTTCTAAATATCCTTCTACATGTAGAAATCAAGGAGACACCTGCTTCTGGACCGGACTGCGGCGGAGCCAGTGGGCTTTGAAACATTGACTATAACAGCGCGTGTCGTCCGGTGGGCTTTGAAACATTGACTATAACAGCGCGTGTCGTCCGGTGGGCTTTGAAACATTGACTATAACAGCCGCGTGTCGTCCGGTGGGCTTTGAAACATTGACTATAACAGCCTCGTGTCGCCCGGTGGGCTTTGAAACATTGACTATAACAGCCGCGTGTCGCCCCGTGGGCTTTGGAACATTGACTATAACAGCGCGTGTCGCCCGGTGGGCTTTGAAACATTGACTATAACAGCGTGTGTCGCCCGGTGGGCTTTGAAACATTGACTATAACAGCGCGTGTCGCCCGGTGAGCTTTGAAACATTGACTATAACAGCGTGTCGTCCGGTGGGCTTTGAAACATTGACTATAACAGCGCGTGTCGCCCGGTGGGCTTTGAAACATTGACTATAACAGCCTCGTGTCGTCCGGTGGGCTTTGAAACATTGACTATAACAGCCTCGTGTCGTCCGGTGGGCTTTGAAACATTGACTATAACAGCGCGTGTCGCCCGGTGAGCTTTGAAACATTGACTATAACAGCCTCGTGTCGCCCGGTCGGCTTTGAAACATTGACTATAACAGCGCGTGTTGTCCGGTGGGCTTTGAAACATTGACTATAACAGCCGCGTGTCGTCCGGTGGGCTTTGAAACATTGACTATAACAGCCGCGTGTCGTCCGGTGGGCTTTGAAACATTGACTATAACAGCCGCGTGTCGTCCGGTGGGCTTTGAAACATTGACTATAACAGCGCGTGTCGTCCGGTGGGCTTTGAAACATTGACTATAACAGCCGCGTGTCGTCCGGTGGGCTTTGAAACATTGACTATAACAGCCGCGTGTCGTCCGGTGGGCTTTGAAACATTGACTATAACAGCCGCGTGTCGTCCGGTGGGCTTTGAAACATTGACTATAACAGCCGCGTGTCGTCCGGTGGGCTTTGAAACATTGACTATAACAGCGCGTGTCGTCCGGTGGGCTTTGAAACATTGACTATAACAGCGCGTGTCGTCCGGTGGGCTTTGAAACATTGACTATAACAGCCGCGTGTCGTCCGGTGGGCTTTGAAACATTGACTATAACAGCGCGTGTCGTCCGGTGGGCTTTGAAACATTGACTATAACAGCCGCGTGTCGTCCTGAGGGCTTTAAAACATTGACTATAACAGCCGCGTGTCGTCCTGAGGGCTTTGAAACATTTGACTATAACAGCCGCGTGTCGTCCGGTGGGCTTTGAAACATTGACTATAACAGCCGCGTGTCGTCCGGTGGGCTTTGAAACATTGACTATAACAGCCGCGTGTCGTCCGGTGGGCTTTGAAACATTGACTATAACAGCCGCGTGTCGTCCTGAGGGCTTTAAAACATTGACTATAACAGCCGCGTGTCGTCCTGAGGGCTTTGAAACATTGACTATAACAGCCGCGTGTCGCCCGGTGGGCTTTGAAACATTGACTATAACAGCCGCGTGTCGTCCGGTGGGCTTTGAAACATTGACTATAACAGCCGCGTGTCGTCCGGTGGGCTTTGAAACATTGACTATAACAGCGCGTGTCGTCCGGTGGGCTTTGAAACATTGACTATAACAGCCACGTGTCGTCCGGTGGGCTTTGAAACATTGACTATAACAGCGCGTGTCGCCCGGTGGGCTTTGAAACATTGACTATAACAGCGCGTGTCGCCCGGTGGGCTTTGAAACATTGACTATAACAGCCGCGTGTCGTCCGGTGGGCTTTGAAACATTGACTATAACAACGCGTGTCGCCCGGTGGGCTTTGAAACATTGACTATAACAGCGCGTGTCGTCCGGTGGGCTTTGAAACATTGACTATAACAGCGCGTGTCGCCCGGTGGGCTTTGAAACATTGACTATAACAGCGCGTGTCGTCCGGTGGGCTTTGAAACATTGACTATAACAGCCGCGTGTCGTCCGGTGGGCTTTGGAACATTGACTATAACAGCCGCGTGTCGTCCGGTGGGCTTTGAAACATTGACTATAACAGCCGCGTGTCGTCCGGTGGGCTTTGAAACATTGACTATAACAGCCGCGTGTCGCCCGGTGGGCTTTGAAACATTGACTATAACAGCGCGTGTCGCCCGGTGGGCTTTGAAACATTGACTATAACAGCGCGTGTCGTCCGGTGGGCTTTGAAACATTGACTATAACAGCGCGTGTCGCCCGGTGGGCTTTGAAACATTGACTATAACAGCGCGTGTCGTCCGGTGGGCTTTGAAACATTGACTATAACAGCGCGTGTCGCCCGGTGGGCTTTGAAACATTGACTATAACAGCGCGTGTCGTCCGGTGGGCTTTGGAACATTGACTATAACAGCGCGTGTCGCCCGGTGGGCTTTGAAACATTGACTATAACAGCCGCGTGTCGCCCGGTGGGCTTTGAAACATTGACTATAACAGCCGCGTGTCGTCCGGTGGGCTTTGGAACATTGACTATAACAGCCGCGTGTCGTCCGGTGGCTTTGGAACATTGACTATAACAGCGCGTGTCGTCGGTGGGCTTTGAAACATGACTATAACAGCCGCGTGTCGTCCGGTGGGCTTTGAAACATTGACTATAACAGCCGCGTGTCGTCCGGTGGGCTTTGGAACATTGACTATAACAGCGCGTGTCGCCCGGTGGGCTTTGAAACATTGACTATAACAGCGCGTGTCGTCCTGAGGGCTTTGAAACATTGACTATAACAGCGCGTGTCGCCCGGTGGGCTTTGAAACATTGACTATAACAGCGCGTGTCGCCCGGTGGGCTTTGAAACATTGACTATAACAGCGCGTGTCGTCCGGTGGGCTTTGAAACATTGACTATAACAGCGCGTGTCGCCCGGTGGGCTTTGAAACATTGACTATAACAGCGCGTGTCGCCCGGTGGGCTTTGAAACATTGACTATAACAGCGCGTGTCGTCCGGTGGGCTTTGAAACATTGACTATAACAGCGCGTGTCGCCCGGTGGGCTTTGAAACATTGACTATAACAGCGCGTGTCGTCCGGTGGGCTTTGAAACATTGACTATAACAGCGCGTGTCGCCCGGTGGGCTTTGGAACATTGACTATAACAGCCGCGTGTCGTCCGGTGGGCTTTGGAACATTGACTATAACAGCCGCGTGTCGTCCGGTGGGCTTTGAAACATTGACTATAACAGCGTGTCGTCCGGTGGGCTTTGAAACATTGACTATAACAGCCGCGTGTCGTCCGGTGGGCTTTGGAACATTGACTATAACAGCCGCGTGTCGTCCGGTGGGCTTTGGAACATTGACTATAACAGCCGCGTGTCGCCCGGTGGGCTTTGAAACATTGACTATAACAGCGCGTGTCGTCCGGTGGGCTTTGAAACATTGACTATAACAGCGCGTGTCGCCCGGTGGGCTTTGAAACATTGACTATAACAGCGCGTGTCGTCCGGTGGGCTTTGAAACATTGACTATAACAGCGCGTGTCGCCCGGTGGGCTTTGAAACATCGACTATAACAGCGCGTGTCGTCCGGTGGGCTTTGAAACATTGACTATAACACACACACACACACACACACACACCTTTAGACTGAGTTTAACATAGTGACTGACACACACACACCTTTAGACTGAGTTTAACCTGGTGACTGACACACACACACCTTTAGACTGAGTTTAACCTGGTGACTGACACACACACACACACACACACACACACACACACCTTTAGACTGAGTTTAACCTGGTGACTGACTGACACACACACACACACACACACACACACACCTTTAGACTGAGTTTAACCTGGTGACTGACACACACACACCACACACCCTTTAGACTGAGTTTAACCTGGTGACTGACACACACACACACACACCACACCACCTTTAGACTGAGTTTAACCTGGTGACTGACACACACACACACACACACACACACACACACACACACACACACACACACACACCACAACACACACACCTTTAGACTGAGTTTTACCTGGTGACTGACACACACACACACACACACCTTTAGACTGAGTTTAACCTGGTGACTGACACACACATACCTTTAGACTGAGTTTAACCTGGTGACTGACACACACACACATACCTTTAGACTGAGTTTAACCTGGTGACTGACACACACACACCTTTAGACTGAGTTTAACCTGGTGACTGACACACACACCACACACACACACACCTTTAGACTGAGTTTAACCTGGTGACTGACACACACACACACACACACACACACACCTTTAGACTGAGTTTAACCTGGTGACTGACACACACACCACACACACACACCTTTAGACTGAGTTTAACCTGGTGACTGACACACACACACCTTTAGACTGAGTTTAACCTGGTGACTGACACACACACACCTTTAGACTGAGTTTAACCTGGTGACTGACACACACACACACACACACACACACAAACACCTTTAGACTGAGTTTAACCTGGTGACTGACACACACACACACACCTTTAGACTGAGTTTAACCTGGTGACTGACACACACACACACACACACACACACACACACCTTTAGACTGAGTTTTACCTGGTGACTGACACACACACACACACACACACACACACACACACACACCACACACACCTTTAGACTGAGTTTAACCTGGTGACTGACACACACACACACACACACCTTTAGACTGAGTTTAACCTGGTGACTGGCCTCCAGTCAGCAGCTCGTGCTAATGTTAGCATGCTACCTGCTGTTTGACGGAGCCACACGACATGTTTCATGTTAGCCACGTTAGCTTGTTGGGTCGTGAGGACAACAAACAAGAGCCCGGATGCTAATTAGCAGTAGCTGCTAATAAAAACACGTAAAGGAGACTGTTGCAAACACAGCCAGCCTAGCCTAGCCTCGCTAGCATTAGCTTCGCGGCGGCCCTGGAGCTCACACTGCCCTTTAGCACGAAGCTAGCGCGGCTTCAGACAAACCGTCTCCCCGCCGCTTCAGTCTCGCGATGCCCGCCTCGAACACACACACCGACGCTCACACAGGAGCCCGACATCGAGCGCCGTGGCGAGGTTTTTATCACAACTTGTGCGGCAGCTCGAGTCCCGAGAGGGCCCCGACACCGCCGTGGCCCGCTACAAGACTAACGAGATCCATTATCGGACGCTTTGCTTGTTTAGCACTAACGGGGGGAGACGTCGCTGTTCTCCGGGTAACTTGGTTACAAACGAGCCGTGTCATGTGCCCCTGTTGGCGACTACAGCCCGGACGTCAGACCGGGTGTAAAGCCCGAACATAGGTCTCGGTGTTTATGGAAGTGCTGACCTGCCGTGATGGACGTTGCGGCGCTCTCCCTGTCAAACTCATACATCCAATATCGGACAACCGTTTGCTTTCCCCCATTCTAACCTCTGATGCCGTTTCACCCAAAAATCCAGCATTTATTTTAATATCCAGCACGACTGCGGTGATATCAGACATGAGGGGTCCGGGCTGAGTTCATCCAACGATCGTTAGTTTATTAAAAACGCCACATTAGCTTGGAAAACATGCTAAACATGGAGGGCTGGGTTAGCAGACACCAAACGGACGTTACAATGTTGATGTGAAGAGCAGAGCAGGGAGCAGCCGCTACAGACGTGTGTGTGTGTGTGTTAAAATGAAGGTGGAGGTGGTGCCTTAACGTTTTCAGGTGGATTTAACACAAGCGGGTCAGACTGGAACGTGTCCGATGATGGACGCATGCCCCTTAGCTTCCCCGGTCTCTCCAGACAAAGACAGCAGCTAGTCTGCTGAGCTAACCCCCGGGATAGCTAGCAGGCTATCCCGCGTTTCCAAAAAAAAAATCCGAACCGATCCGAGCAGGTTCGGCTCGGACGAGTCCACTTACCCGGTCTGAAATCCTAATCCGACCAGTGTTCATGTGCACTCCATAGGTCCCGATAACCCCGGTGAAACAGTTACACGCTCCCCCCAAACTGGTGTATCGAAGCGGGCGCAGACCAGTCAACGTGCTCCCGGTTCACTGGACCGCAGCCATCACACGCTCACATCCCGGGGAAGAACGCTGGAAAACAGCGGGAAACACCGACATGTTGGAGTCAGCCCTCGAGCCTGGATGGAAGGAAAGCTAATCCCGGGTATTCCATGAGCGGATGCGATAATCCAGGAGTCTCCAGACCGACGTTATCCCCGTTAATAGACAAACAGACAGCAACGGACAGACAAACGGCACCGTGGGGCTAAATGGCTGTTAGGTACAATGCAACCGAAACCCCGGAACACTGGATCGGTGGAGTCACTGGACCTGGATCGGAGTCACTGAGTGGATCTGGACTCGGCTATGTTGAAAAGAAAAGCACATTTTAATGATGTTAGAATGAAGTCAAGTTAAATCAGACCAGGTTTAATTTGTAGAAAGTCACAAAGTCCATTTTCCTCTGAGTCTTTACAATCTGTACAGGGAGTGACTCCCTCTGTGCTTAGACCCTCGGAGAGAGTGAGGAAAAACTTTAACAGGGAAAAAATGTGGAAGAAACCTCAGGAAGAGCCACAGAGGAGGGATCCCTCTGCCAGGACGGACAGACGTGCAATAGATGTCAGTGTACAGAACAAATCAACACAAACAGATTGTACAATTACAATGACTGACAGAATGACAATGAATCATAATGACTGATAAAATGACCACAGTAGCAGATATGGTAGTAATAATGACAGTAGTAATAATGACAGTAGTAATAATGACAGCAGTAATAATGACAGCAGTAATAATGACAGTAGTAATAATGACAGTAGTAATAATGACAGCAGTAACAATGACAGCGGTAACAATGACAGCGGTAATAATGACAGCAGTAATAATGACAGCAGTAATAATGACAGCAGTAATAATGACAGCAGTGATAATGACAGCAGTAATAATGACAGTAGTAATAATGACAGTAGTAATAATGACAGTAGTAATAATGACAGTAGTAATAATGACAGCAGTAACAATGACAGCGGTAACAATGACAGCGGTAATAATGACAGCAGTAATAATGACAGCAGTAATAATGACAGCAGTAATAATGACAGCAGTAATAATGACAGTAGTAATAATGACAGCAGTAATAATGACAGCAGTTATAATGACAGCAGTAATAATGACAGCAGTAATAATGACAGCAGTAATAATGACAGTAGTAATAATGACAGCAGTAATAATGACAGCAGTTATAATGACAGCAGTAATAATGACAGCAGTAATAATGACAGTAGTAATAATGACAGCAGTAACAATGACAGCAGTAATAATGACAGCAGTAATAATGACAGTAGTAATAATGACAGCAGTAATAATGACAGCAGTAATAATGACAGCAGTAATAATGACAGTAGTAATAATGACAGTAGTAATAATGACAGTAGTAGTAATGACAGCAGTAATAATGACAGCAGTAATAATGACAGCAGTAATAATGACAGCAGTAATAATGACAGCAGTTATAATGACAGCAGTAATAATGACAGCAGTAATAATGACAGCAGTAATAATGACAGTAGTAATAATGACAGTAGTAGTAATGACAGCAGTAATAATGCCAGTAGTAATAATGACAGCAGTAACAATGACAGCAGTAATAATGACAGCAGTAATAATGACAGCAGTAATAATGACAGTAGTAATAATGACAGTAGTAATAATGACAGTAGTAATAATGACAGTAGTAATAATGACAGCAGTAATAATGACAGCAAATGACAGCAGTAATAATGACAGCAGTAATAATGACAGCAGTAATAATGACAGCAGTAATAATGACAGCAGTAATAATGACAGTATAATAGTAGTAATAATGACAGTAGTAATAATGACAGCAGTAATAATGAAAGTATAATGACAGTAATAATGACAGCAGTAATAATGACAGCAGTAATAATGACAGCAGTAATAATGACAGCAGTAATAATGACAGTAGTAATAATGACAGTAGTAATAATGACAGCAGTAATAATGAAAGTAGTAATAATGACAGTAGTAATAATGACAGCAGTAATAATGACAGCAGTAATAATGACAGCAGTAATAATGACAGTAGTAATAATGACAGCAGTAATAATGACAGCAGTATAATGACAGCAGTAATAATGACAGTAGTAATAATGACAGCATAATAATGACAGCAGTAATAATGACAGCAGTAATAATGACAGCAGTAATAATGACAGTAGTAATAATGACAGCAGTAATAATGACAGCAGTTATAATGACAGCAGTAATAATGACAGCAGTAATAATGACAGTAGTAATAATGACAGTAGTAATAATGACAGCAGTAACAATGACAGCAGTAATAATGACAGCAGTAATAATGACAGTAGTAATAATGACAGCAGTAATAATGACAGCAGTAATAATGACAGCAGTAATAATGACAGTAGTAATAATGACAGTAGTAATAATGACAGTAGTAATAATGACAGCAGTAATAATGACAGCAGTAATAATGACAGTAGTAATAATGACAGTAGTAATAATGACAGTAGTAATAATGACAGCAGTAATAATGACAGTAGTAATAATGACAGCAGTAATAATGACAGCAGTAATAATGACAGCAGTAATAATGACAGTAGTAATAATGACAGTAGTAATAATGACAGTAGTAATAATGACAGCAGTAATAATGACAGCAGTAATAATGACAGTAGTAATAATGACAGTAGTAATAATGACAGTATTAATAATGACAGCAGTAATAATGACAGCAGTTATAATGACAGCAGTAATAATGACAGCAGTAATAATGACAGCAGTAATAATGACAGCAGTAATAATGACAGCAGTTATAATGACAGCAGTAATAATGACAGCAGTAATAATGACAGCAGTAATAATGACAGCAGTAATAATGACAGCAGTTATAATGACAGCAGTAATAATGACAGCAGTAATAATGACAGCAGTAATAATGACAGTAGTAATAATGACAGCAGTAGTAATGACAGCAGTAATAATGCCAGTAGTAATAATGACAGCAGTAACAATGACAGCAGTAATAATGACAGTAGTAATAATGACAGCAGTAATAATGACAGTAGTAATAATGACAGTAGTAATAATGACAGTAGTAATAATGACAGCAGTAACAATGACAGCAGTAATAATGATAGCAGTAATAATGACAGCAGTAATAATGACAGCAGTAATAATGACAGTAGTAATAATGACAGCAGTAATAATGACAGTAGTAATAATGACAGTAGTAATAATGACAGCAGTAATAATGACAGCAAATGACAGCAGTAATAATGACAGCAGTAATAATGACAGCAGTAATAATGACAGCAGTAATAATGACAGTAGTAATAATGACAGTAGTAATAATGACAGTAGTAATAATGACAGCAGTAATAATGATAGCAGTAATAATGACAGCAGTAATAATGACAGCAGTAATAATGACCGTCGGACAAACAGGACAGTTTTGGGACTGTTGGGTTCCCCTGGAGCGTTCAGAAGATCCAACGTGTCGGGACGATTCCAAAAGTTCAACGTTTGAACGTTGTTAGTTTGTTCTCTGAACGTTTGACTGTCATCATCAGCATCACCATGACAACCATCATCATCGTCTCTGCTGCTCGACAGTCACAGATACCGTCACAGGTGAAATCTTCAGTATGGAAACATCTTGCCGGTGGTGTGACGGTGTGGTGGACGGTGTGTGTGACGGTGTGTGTGACGGTGTGTGTGTGTGTTAGTATCAGGATCTGAAACAACAGTTTTCCTCTGTTCATGTCCAGATTCACTCTGATCTTCTGGAACCAATTCTGGATGCTGAGATCATTGTTTGGACCTGATGGGGAGAGTTTGAAGTATTTACCAAACCAGAACCATATTCTCCAGGATCAGAGTCTATGTCTTCCTTCCTCTGGACAGACTGCGCTAACACACCCATGAGCAGTCTTCACTGTCTCCAACCTGGACATCCCAGCTGTGAGTCCCTGAGGTAAAGCCCTCAGAGCCAGAACAGAGCAGGAACCATCAAACCTCTCTGGATTGTCAGGAAGCTTCTGTCTCTCTCCTCGTCTCACACTGGTCAGATCTTCAGACAGGATCAGCTTTGGATCAGCAGTGTTTGGATCCAGAACCACAGGAGTGTAGGAGACCATGTCCTTCATGTTGCTCCAGATGTTGAAGGTCAGGTTGCCCAGGTGTTTGGTCTCGTCTATCAGAGCTCCTGAGGGCAGCTGTGGATCATCCAGCAGGGGGCGCTGCTGGACTCTTTGCACGAGCTCTCTGCATCTCATCTTCACCTCAAGGACTCGACTGAATGTTGACGTGAACAAACGGCATGAAGATGATCTGGTTCCTTCCAGACTTTGGATTCTTCCCTCAGGGAGTGTGTGTGTGTGTGTGTGTGTGTGTGTGTGTGTGTGTGTGGTGTGTGTGGTGTGTGTGTGTGTGTGTGTGTGTTATTGTGCGTGGGAAGACGTGATTGACGCGTTAATCATTTGCCTCCTAAAATTAGAGAGTGAATCAATCAGGATTACGTCTGTGCGGTAATTCAGGCCGACAGCTCGTCAGGATGACGAGATCAACTGAATAAACATCGATCAGATCAGATGGTCACACTCGACCGTCATGACATGTGACATACC
>CM014084.1:409201-418037 GCA_004119915.2 Collichthys lucidus
TACTCACACTCGACCGTCATGACATGTGACAGTAATCACACTCGACCGTCATGACATGTGACAGTACTCACACTCGACCGTCATGACAGTGACAGTAATCACACTCGACCGTCATGACAGTGACAGTAATCACACTCGACCGTCATGACATGTGACAGTAATCACACTCGACCGTCATGACATGTGACAGTAATCACACCGACCGTCATGACATGTGACAGTAATCACACTCGACCGTCATGACATGTGACAGTAATCACACTCGACCGTCATGACATGTGACAGTAATCACACTCGACCGTCATGACATGTGACAGTAATCACACTCGACCGTCATGACATGTGACAGTAATCACACTCGACCGTATGACATGTGACAGTAATCACACTCGACCGTCATGACATGTGACAGTAATCACACTCGACCGTCATGACATGTGACAGTAATCACACTCGACCGTCATGACATGTGACAGTAATCACACTCGGACGTCAGACATGTGACAGTAATCACACTCGACCGTCATGACATGTGACAGTAATAACACTCGACCGTCATGACATGTGACAGTAATCACACTCGACCGTCATGACATGTGACACAGTAATCACACTCGACCGTCATGACATGTGACAGTAATCACACTCGACCGTCAGGACATGTGACAGTAATCACACTCGACCGTCATGACATGTGACAGTAATCACACTCGACCGTCATGACATGTGACAGTAATCACACTCGACCGTCATGACATGTGACAGTACTCACACTCGACCGTCATGACATGTGACAGTAATCAGACGATCACAAAGTGAAATATTAAACACAGTGTCCAGGCACTGCAGAGCAAAACAAGCAGAGATTCCCTGTGGTGTTTCATCACAGCGAGAAGAGAACACACACACACACACTCACACACACACCACACACACACACACACACACACACACACACACACACACACACTCACACAGACACACACACTCACACAGACACACACACTCCACACACGCACACACACACACGCACCCACTCACACACACCCACTCAACACACAACACTCACACACACACACACAGACACACACACACACACACACTCACACACACACACACACTCACACACTCACACACACTCACACACACACACACACACACACACACACACACACACACACTCACACACACACACACACACACACACACACACTCACACAGACACACACTCACACACGCACACACACACACGCACCCACTCACACACACCCACTCACACAGACACACACACTCACACACGCACACACACACACGCACACACACACACACACACACACTCACACACACACACACACACACACACACACTCACACAGACACAACACACACACACGCACACACACACCGCACCCACTCACACACACCCACTCACACACACACACTCACACACACACACACGACACACACACACACACACGCCCACACACACACACACTTCACACACTCACACACACGACCACACCCACACACACACACACACACACACACACACACATCACACACTCACACACACTCAACACACACACCACCACACACACACACAACACACACACACACACACACACTCAACACCACACACACAACACACACACCACACACACACCACCACACACACACACACACACTCACACACACCACACCACACTCACACACCACACACACACACACACACACACAACACCCAAACACTCACACCACCACCACACACAACTCACACACCCACCCACACACAAACTTACAACACACACCACAACACTCACACACTCACACACAAACACACACACTCACCACACACACACACACACACACACACACACACACTCACACACACACACACACCGACTCACACACACAACACACACACACCACACACTCACACACACACACACACACACTCACCACACACACAACACGCACGCACACCACACACACTCACCACACACACTCACAAACACACACAACACCAACACACACACACTCACACCACACACACACACACACACACTCACACACACCACACACCACACACACACCACACACTCACACACACAGGTTAGCAGCATATTGTCCATTTTATCTGAATTCAGAGGGAGAATCAAAATGAACTGATTTCATATTCTGGTCAGTTCAAACCTGATTTCATCGAACCACAAATGCTGCATGTGCTGAATGACTGAACTTAAGGACTGAAGGTCAAGGTTATGAATTTTGTAATGACGTCTTATGAACCCTGGGGTATAAAAAACTGTCAAGTGTCATTTCTCAGTTTAAAGTTGCTAATCAGACAGCAGAGGATGTACCCGGTATTTGTTCTAGCTTCAGCCAGTAACTGATGTTCTGAGTTTCCTCTCCTGAGGTTACAACGAGGTCCCGTGTGGCCTTTGAGGTCCGTGGTGGCCTCGAGGTCCCGTGTGGCCTTGAGGTCCGTGTGGCCTTGAGTGGCCTTGAGGTCCCGTGTGGCCTTGAGTGGCCTCGAGGTCACGTGTGGCCTTGAGTGGCCTCGAGGTCCCGTGTGGCCTTGAGGTCCCGTGTGGCCTTGAGTGGCCTTGAGGTCCCGTGTGGCCTTGAGTGGCCTTGAGGCCCCGTGTGGCTTGAGTGCCTCGAGGTCCCGTGTGGCTTGGTGGCCTCGAGGTACGTGTGGCCTGAGTGCCTCGAGGTCCCGTGTGGCCTTGAGTGGCATGAGGTCCCGTGTGGCCTTGAGGCCTTGAGTCCAGTGTGGCCTCGAGGTCCCGTGTGGCCTTGAGGTCCGTGTGGCCTTTGAGGTCCCGTGTGGCTGAGTGGCCTTGAGTGGCCTTGAGGTCCCGTGTGCCTTGAGTGGCCTCGAGGTCCCGTGTGGCCTTGAGTGGCCTCGAGTCCGTGTGGCCTTAAGGGTCCCGTGTGGCCTTGAGTGGCCTTGAGTGGCCTTGCGGTCCAGTGTGGCTTGAGTGGCCTCGAGGTCCGTGTGGCCTTAAGGGTCCCGTGTGGCCTTGAGGTCCCGTGTGGCCTTGAGGACCGTGGCCTTGAGGTCCCGTGTGGCCTGAGGTCCTGTGTGGCCTGAGGTCCCGTGTGGCCTGAGTGGCCTTGAGGTCCCGTGTGGCCTTGAGTGGCCTTGAGGTCCCGTGTGGCCTTGAGTGGCCTTGAGGTCCCGTGGGCCTTGAGTGGCCTTGAGGTTGAGAACTAAGACAGCTAACACTGAGGATCAAGTTGGTTTGGAGCTAGTTGCTAATGTAGCTAACTGATAGCTATTTTAATTATCTTGGATGTAAAGCTAACATTCGCTAATGTTATCTATCCCTCCATGTTAGCTCACTGCTAACATTCGCTAATGTTATCTATCCCTCCATGTTAGCTCACTGCTAACATTCGCTAATGTTATCTATCCCTCCATGTTAGCTCACTGCTAACATTCGCTAATGTTATCTATCCCTCCATGTTAGCTCACTGCTAACATTCGCTAATGTTATCTATCCTCCATGAGCTCACTGCTAACATTCGCTAAGTTATCTATCCCTCCATGTTAGCTCACTGCTAACATTCGCTAATGTTATCTATCCCTCCATGTTAGCTCACTGCTAACATTCGCTTCCAATACGTGATGTAAAGATTGCTAAGTAGAGAAGCGCTAACCTTGTAGCCTCCAAACCTTCCTGATAAACTGTGTTTTCTTGGATGTGAGACCAGACTCAACGAAGCTACAACCAACTGTGAAATAGATGACGGAGGCTCCACCTGCCAACAAACACAGCCCTCTTCATAGTGAGCGGCTGGCTCAGCGCTCACTTCTCTGCTTCACTTTAACTCGGGCTGACGGCTCAATAAAAGCAGAGAGCTGTTTGTCTGCGAGCCTGTCTGTCCTCATTATTTCTGTGTCTGGCCTGAAGTCTTCACAGGGACGAAGCTCATTCCTACACATTCAGATTTTCAAAGTTCAGCTGCGGTCATGTTCAAACTCTCACACAGCTGACATGTCTGTATATTCATACGAGATCAGGAGTAGGAGGTCAGTAGCTGCTGTTAGCTGCTGTTAGCTCAGTTTGTTCGCTACTGTTAGCTCATGTTAGCTCAGTTCGTTAGCTGCTGTTAGCTCATGTTAGCTCAGTTCGTTAGCTGCTGTTAGCTCATGTTAGCTCAGTCTGTTAGCTGCTGTTAGCTCATGTTAGCTCAGTTTGTTAGCTGCTGTTAGCTCAGTTTGTTAGCTGCTGTTAGCTCATGTTAGCTCAGTTTGTTAGCTGCTGTTAGCTAATGTTAGCTCAGTTTGTTAGCTGCTGTTAGCTCAGTCTGTTAGCCGCTGATAGCTCAGTTTGTTAGCTCATGTTAGCTCAGTCTTTTTGCTGCTGTTAGCTCCTGTTAGCTCACTTTGTTAGCTGCTGTTAGCTCATGTTAGCTCAGTCTGTTAGCTGCTGTTATCTCAGTTTGTTAGCTGCTGTTGGCTCCCGTTAGCTCAGTTTGTTAGTCAATGTTAGCTCACTTTGTTAGCCGCTGTTAGCTCATGTTAGCTCAGTTTGTTAGCTGCTGTTAGCTCATGTTAGCTCAGTTTGTTAGCTGCTGTTAGCTAATGTTAGCTCAGTTTGTTAGCTGCTGTTAGCTCAGTCTGTTAGCCGCTGATAGCTCAGTTTGTTAGCTCATGTTAGCTCAGTCTGTTAGCCGCTGATAGCTCAGTTTGTTAGCTCATGTTAGCTCAGTCTTTTAGCTGCTGTTAGTCCTGTTAGCTCACTTGTTAGCTGCTGATAGCTCAGTTTGTTAGCCACTGTAGCTCAGTTTGTTAGTGCTGTTAGTCAGTTTGTTAGCCGCTGATATCAGTTTGTTAGCTGCGTTAGCTCATGTTAGCTCAGTTGTTAGCCAATGATAGCTCTTGTTAGCCATGTAGCTCATGTTAGCTCAGTTTGTTAGCCGCTGATAGCTCAGTTGTTAGCTGCTGTTAGCTATGTCAGCTCAGTTTGTTACCCGCTGATAGCTCAGTTTGTTAGCTGCTGTTAGCTCATGTTAGCTCAGTTTGTTAGCACACTGTTAGCTCAGTTTGTTACCGCTGATAGCTCGTTTGTTAGCCGCTCATAGCTCAGTTTGTTACCCGCTGATAGCTCAGTTTGTTAGCCGCTGATAGCTCATGTCAGTGGTCGATGTCAGTATTTATGAATATATGTGTTAATGTATCAAAAGTAAAATTATGAATTAAAAAAACATTTCACGTGATTTCACTCATGTAAAAATCACTTAACCTCAGGTGTGTGTGTGTGTGTGTGTGTGTGTGTGTGTGTGTGTGTCAGCTCAGTAATAATTAATAGGAACCTTACCTGGCTGCAATGAGATAAAGAGGGGCACATCTCTATGACAACAACTCCACAAACACACAACACACAACACACCACACACACACACACACACACACACACACACACACCTCCCGCTGGCTGAACGAGTGAATGTGGAGTTATCGTCGGAGGTGAAGCATGCACAGGTCGTACCAGCCGCTGAAGCCCGTCACCAACCGGTACCTGCAGCAGAGATGGGACCAGAACAACTACGACAACCACCGCAGGAAGGTAGGAGGGTGGAGGTAAAGGTTTAGGGCAGACGTGAAGGTGGAGGACAGGTAAAGGTAGGAGGACAGAGGTAAAGGAGGACAGAGGAAGGTGGAGGACAGACGTGAAGGTGGAGGACAGAGGTAAAGGTAGGAGGACAGAGGTAAAGGTAGGAGGACAGACGTGAAGGTGGAGGACAGAGGTAAAGGTAGGAGGACAGACGTGAAGGTGGAGGACAGAGGTAAAGGTAGGAGGACAGACGTGAAGGTGGAGGACAGAGGTAAAGGTAGGAGGACAGACGTGAAGGTGGAGGACAGAGGTAAAGGTGGGAGAACAGAGGTAAAGGTTGAGGACAGAGGTAAAGGTGGAGGACAGAGGTAAAGGTAGGAGGACAGACGTGAAGGTGGAGGACAGAGGTAAAGGTGGAGGACAGAGGTAAAGGTAGGAGGACAGACGTGAAGGTGGAGGACAGAGGTAAAGGTAGGAGGACAGACGTGAAGGTGGAGGACAGAGGTAAAGGTGGGAGAACAGAGGTAAAGGTTTAGGGCAGACGTGAAGGTGGAGGACAGGTAAAGGTGGGAGGACAGACGTGAAGGTTGAGGACAGAGGTAAAGGTGGAGGACAGAGGTAAAGGTAGGAGGAAAGACGTGAAGGTGGAGGACAGAGGTAAAAGTGGAGGTAAAGGTAGGGGGATGGAGGTAAAGGTGGAGGACAGAGGTAAAGGTGGAGGTAAAGGTAGGAGGATGGAGGTAAAGGTGGGGGGATGGAGGTAAAGGTGGAGGACAGAGGTAAAGGTGGAGGTAAAGGTAGGAGGATGGAGGTAAAGGTGGGGGACAGAGGTAAAAGTGGAGGATAGAGGTAAAGGTAGGAGGACAGTTTAGCATTATCATGTTAGTTTACCTGTGTTTACCTGTTCAGGTGACCTCTGCTCTGCCAGTAGTGGACAACAAGGGCTCGAGGACACCAGCTCACGTCCAGCTCAAACTCAAGAAACTACAGGTCACTACACACACACACACACACACACACACACACACACACACACACACACACACACACACACACACACACACACACCTCCCGCTCATTGAGTTAAATGTCAGTCAGAGTTCATGATGAGGAATTTACAGTAAGAGTGCTGTCAATCAAACAAGCAGGAGATGTTTGACTGACAGACTTATCGTCATGGAGACAGACGGGGGAAGTAACTTGAAGTCTGTTTTACCGCCTGGTTTGTATGTTTCAGCTGCAGGATGAGCGTCTGTCAGTCATCGACAGAGATAATCGCCTCCTGGCCTCCAAACTGTCCAACATAGTTTGCTCTAAAGGCCTGGTGGAACATCAGAACCACTACCACCTGAGGAGGTAAGAACCTGATGATGTCATGTTCTGTCAAGTCATGTTCTGTCACATCGTGTTCTGACACGTCATGACATGTTCTGTCACATCATGTTCTGTCATGTCATGTTCTGTCACGTCATGTTCTCACGTCATGTTCTCACGTCATGTTCTCACGTCATGTTCTGTCACGTCACGTCGTGTTCTGTCACATCATGTTCTGTCACGTCATGTTCTGTCACATCATGTTCTGTCACGTCATGTTCTGTCACGTCATGTTCTGTCACGTCATGTTCTGTCACATCATGTTCTGTCACGTCACGTCATGTTCTGTCACATCATGTTCTGTCACGTCATGTTCTGTCACGTCACGTCGTGTTCTGTCACGTCACGTCGTGTTCTGCCACATCATGACATGTTCTGTCACATCATGTTCTGTCACGTCACGTCATGTTCTGTCACGTCATGTTCTGTCACATCAAGTCATGTTCTGTCACGTCATGTTCTGTCACGTCATGTTCTGTCACGTCATGTTCTGTCACGTCATGTTCTGTCACGTCACGTCGTGTTCTGTCACATCATGTTCTGTCACATCGTGTTCTGTCACATCGTGTTCTGACACGTCATTAAATGTTCTGTCACATCATGTTCTGTCACATCATGTTCTGTCACATCGTGTTCTGTCACATCGTGTTCTGACACGTCATGACATGTTCTGTCACATCATGTTCTGTCACATCATGTTCTGTCACATCGTGTTCTGTCACATCGTGTTCTGTCACGTCATGTTCTGTCACATCATGTTCTGTCACATCAAGTCATGTTCTGTCACATCATGTTCTGTCACATCATGTTCTGTCACATCATGTTCTGTCACATCATGATCTGTCACGTCACGTCATGTTCTGTCACATCATGTTCTGTCACATCATGATCTGTCACGTCACGTCATGTTCTGTCACATCATGTTCTGTCACATCATGTTCTGTCACGTCATGATCTGTCACGTCACGTCATGTTCTGTCACATCATGTTCTGTCACGTCATGTTCTGTCACGTCATGTTCTGTCACGTCATGTTCTGTCACATCGTGTTCTGACACATCATGTTCTGTCACGTCATGTTCTGTCACGTCACGTCATGTTCTGTCACATCATGTTCTGTCACATCGTGTTCTGTCACATCATGTTCTGTCACATCATGTTCTGTCACGTCATGTTCTGTCACATCATGTTCTGTCAAGTCATGTTCTGTCACATCATGTTCTGTCACATCAAGTCATGTTCTGTCACATCATGTTCTGTCACATCATGTTCTGTCACATCATGTTCTGTCACGTCATGATCTGTCACGTCACGTCATGTTCTGTCACATCATGTTCTGTCACGTCATGTTCTGTCACGTCACATCGTGTTCTGACACATCATGTTCTGTCACGTCATGTTCTGTCACGTCACGTCACGTTCTGTCACATCATGTTCTGTCACATCGTGTTCTGTCACATCGTGTTCTGTCACGTCATGTTCTGTCACATCATGTTCTGTCAAGTCATGTTCTGTCACATCATGTTCTGTCACATCAAGTCATGTTCTGTCACATCATGTTCTGTCACATCATGTTCTGTCACATCGTGTTCTGACACATCATGTTCTGTCACGTCATGTTCTGTCACATCATGTTCTGTCACATCGTGTTCTGTCACATCGTGTTCTGACACATCATGTTCTGTCAAGTCATGTTCTGACACATCATGTTCTGTCAAGTCATGTTCTGTCACATCATGTTCTGTCACATCAAGTCATGTTCTGTCACATCATGTTCTGTCACATCATGTTCTGTCACATCATGATCTGTCACGTCACGTCATGTTCTGTCACATCATGTTCTGTCACATCATGTTCTGTCACGTCATGATCTGTCACGTCACGTCATGTTCTGTCA
>CM014084.1:418137-438137 GCA_004119915.2 Collichthys lucidus
TAACTCTAACTTTAACTAATGAACTATAACTAACTCTAACTCTAACTATAATGAACTCTAACTAACTCTAACTATAATGAACTCTAACTAACTCTAACTTTAACTATAATGAACTCTAACTAACTCTAACTTTAAATATAATGAACTATAACTAAATCTAACTTTAAATATAATGAACTAACTAACTCTAACTTTAACTATAATGAACTTTAACTAACTCTAACTTTAACTATAATGAACTCTAACTAACTCTAACTATAATGAACTCTAACTAACTCTAACTATAATGAACTCTAACTAACTCTAACTTTAAATATAATGAACTCTAACTAACTCTAACTTTAAATATAATGAACTCTAACTAACTCTAACTTTAACTATAATGAACTCTAACTAACTCTAACTTTAAATATAATGAACTCTAACTAACTCTAACTTTAACTATAATGAACTCTAACTAACTCTAACTTTAAATATAATGAACTCTAACTAACTCTAACTTTAACTATAATGAACTCTAACTAACTCTAACTTTAAATATAATGAACTCTAACTAACTCTAACTTTAAATATAATGAACTCTAACTAACTCTAACTTTAAATATAATGAACTCTAACTAACTCTAACTTTAAATATAATGAACTCTAACTAACTCTAACTTTAAATATAATGAACTCTAACTAACTCTAACTTTAAATATAATGAACTCTAACTAACTCTAACTTTAAATATAATGAACTCTAACTAACTCTAACTATAATGAACTCTAACTAACTCTAACTTTAAATATAATGAACTCTAACTAACTCTAACTTTAAATATAATGAACTCTAACTAACTCTAACTATAATGAACTAATTATAACCAGAGATGTATAAAGTACTGCAGTAACGGAGTGGAGTAGAAGTACAAGTGCTATATCAAAAAACTGACTTGAGTAGAAGTTGAAGTGTTCTTTAAACACCATACTGAAGTAAAACTACTAAAGTATTCAAAATGTTTTGTACTTAACTATTGCAAGTAGAAGTATGTAAAAAATTGCTACTCAAGTACTGAAAGTAAAAGTACAAGTAAAAGTAAAAGTACAAGTACTGTTGTTTATATTATTTCAAATATTTATTAAGGCACAACTTCTAATGTTACAGTGTTACAATGTTCATGGTAGAGTTCTGTGATTTTCCATGGTCTGTGAATGCGTCTGAATGAATGCAGAGCGAGGGGGCGGGGCAGCAGGTGAGAGAGCGCACCTGGGTGAGTCAGGTGTGTGACGTACGGCGCACGAGCGAGGTTGATGTGAGGCCGGGACTGTTCAGTTGGTTTTTTGTCGTGGTTCCGGCCGACAGTCACCGAGTCCTGGAACCAAACCGTTCAGCAATAAATGCAGTTTGTTTAATATCGCCTCGTCATTCATCACGTGTCCGGCTGGACGCTACAATAGTAACGAGTAACGACTCAGCACATGAAAAATGTATCCGAGTAAAAGTATTAAACTCATCAAAAATATGTAGTGCAGTAAAAGAGGAAGTTGGGGGAAAAAATAATACTCCAAAAAAGTACAGATACTGCATTTTAGTAAGTACAGTACTTAAGTAGTTCCACTTTGTTACTCTACATCTCTGGTTATAACTAACTTTAACTTTAATGAATTATAACTAACTTTAACTTTAATGAATTATAACATATTATAACTAACTTTAACTTTAATGAATTATAACAAATTATAACTAACTTTAACTTTAATGAATTATAACATATTATAACTAACTTTAACTTTAATGAATTATAACTAACTTTAACTTTAATGAATTATAACATATTATAACTAACTTTAACTTTAATGAATTAAAACATATTGTAACTAACTTTAACTTTAATGAATTATAACATATTGTAACTAACTTTAACTTTAATGATTTATAACATATTATAACTAACTTTAACTTTAATGATTTATAACATATTATAACTAACTTTAACTTTAATGAATTATAACATATTATAACTAACTTTAACTTTAATGAATTATAACATATTATAACTAACTTTAACTTTAATGAATTATAACATATTATAACTAACTTTAACTTAAATGAATTATAACATATTATAACTAACTTTAACTTTAATGAATTATAACATATTATAACTAACTTTAACTTTAATGAATTATAACATATTGTAACTAACTTTAACTTTAATGAATTATAACATATTATAACTAACTTTAACTTTAATGAATTATAACATATTATAACTAACTTTAACTTTAATGAATTATAACATATTATAACTAACTTTAACTTTAATGAATTATAACATATTATAACTAACTTTAACTTTAATGAATTAAAACATATTATAACTAACTTTAACTTTAATGAATTATAACATATTATAACTAACTTTAACTTTAATGAATTATAAAAAATATAAACTAACTTTAACTTTAATGAATTAAAACAATTATAACTAACTTTAACTTTAATGAATATAACATATTATAACTAACTTTAACTTTAATGAATTATAACATATTATAACTAACTTTAACTTTAATGAATTAAAACATATTATAACTAACTTTAACTTTAATGAATTATAACATATTATAACTAACTTTAACTTTAATGAATTATAAAAAATTATAACTAACTTTAACTTTAATGAATTATAACATAATATAACTAACTTTAACTTTAATGAATTATAACATATTATAACTAACTTTAACTTTAATGAATTATAACATATTATAACTAACTTTAACTTTAATGAATTATAACATATTATAACTAACTATTAGCTATAATTTGCTGGTTTTTGTCATGATTATATTAATTTATTATTTATTTGTACAATCTGACCTCTGAGGTTATTAAAGCTGGTATAAAAAGTTTAATTATGATAACTAATATTCTAATTATTGTAATGACAGACTGTTAATGAACGTTTGAATGTCTTTATTTGTTATTCACGATCAAAAAAATATAAAATATTAAATACACTGAACTGGTTTCATCTGTGAGACGTTCAGGGACGGTCGGTTCTGTCACAGATATTTTGTTGGTCATGTGATTTGTTGCGGTCTGTATCATCATAATGACCTTCATAACGATGTCGGTTCTGATCCATGTCATCCTCAGCCCTCGGACCGGGTCCGTGTGGAGATCCAGTCTCTGAGCCTGAGGCCGGGTTCTCGTGTGGCCCGTGACAGCAGCGTGGTCCGTCTGTTTGTGGAGTACTCTCTGCTGGACTTGCCCACCGAGGAGACGCCACTGTCTCTGCCCAAACCGGGCCAGGGCCAGAACATCAACTACAACTACAGCAAAGGTAATCTATTACTGCTACAGCAAAGGTAATCTATTACTGCAAAGGTAATCTATTACGGCTACAGCAATCTATTACTGCTACAGCAAAGGTAATCTATTACTGCTACAGCAATCTATTACTGCTACAGCAATCTATTACTGCTACAGCAAAGGTAATCTATTACTGCAAAGGTAATCTATTACTGCTACATCAAAGGTAATGTATTACTGCTACAGCAAAGGTAATCTATTACTGCTACATCAAAGGTAATGTATTACTGCTACAGCAAAGGTAATGTATTACTGCTACATCAAAGGTAATGTATTACTGCTACATCAAAGGTAATGTATTACTGCTACAGCAAAGGTAATCTATTACTGCTACTGCAATCTATTACTGCTACAGCAAAGGTAATCTATTACTGCAAAGGTAATCTATTACTGCTACATCAAAGGTAATGTATTACTGCTACAGCAAAGGTAATCTATTACTGCTACATCAAAGGTAATCTATTACTGCTACATCAAAGGTAATCTATTACTGCTACATCAAAGGTAATGTATTACTGCTACAGCAAAGGTAATGTATTACTGCTACATCAAAGGTAATGTATTACTGCTACATCAAAGGTAATCTATTACTGCTACAGCAAAGGTAATCTATTACTGCTACATCAAAGGTAATCTATTACTGCTACAGTAATGTATTACTGCTACAGCAAAGGTAATCTATTACTGCTACTGCAATCTATTACTGCTACAGCAAAGGTAATCTATTACTGCTACTGCAATCTATTACTGCTACAGCAAAGGTAATCTATTACTGCTACAGTAAAGGTAATCTATTACTGCTACTGCAATCTATTACTGCTACAGCAAAGGTAATCTATTACTGCTACATCAAAGGTAATCTATTACTGCTACAGTAATGTATTACTGCTACAGCAAAGGTAATCTATTACTGCTACTGCAATCTATTACTGCTACAGCAAAGGTAATCTATTACTGCTACTGCAATCTATTACTGCTACAGCAAAGGTAATCTATTACTGCTACAGTAAAGGTAATGTATTATGATGTCATGTTCTGACCTTGCAGTCGTTCCTGTGGATGCAGAGAATAACGCAGCGAGGCGGCAGCTGCTGAGGAGAGTGCTGCAGGGACGAAACCCTCAAATGGAAAGGTGAGGACACGGGTCAGAACCAGAACCGACTGGTTAAACCATCACAGAACACAGGTAATCTATTACTGCAGACATGTTCTGTACTGGACCAAGGTCCTCTGACTCTGGCCCGGTTCATGTTTAAACGAGGAGGTCCAGACCTCGCAGAGGACTTGGAGAACCAGATGAGATCTAGAATTCAGCGTGTTGTGGTTCTGGTCCAGGTGATCCTGGTCTGAACCGGTTCCTTTCAATATAATTTTTTTCATAAACAAAACTCAATAAATGTAACCATGGTTCTATATTATCTATATAATATGATATAATCTTATTTTGTCTGTCAAAGCACTTTGTTTATAAGTAAAGGTATTATCATTATTATTAATAATTGTTCATATATAATAACACACAGGATCCGGTTCACTGTGGTCAGCGAGCCTCCGGAGGAAGAGGAGCAGGACAAAGAGTGTGAGGACGTCGGGGTGGCCTTCATCAGGATCAACGAGATCCTGGAGAGACGACGAGACCTGACCGAGACCAGTCTGGACGGTACTGACACACACACACACACACACACACACATATACACACATATACACACATACACAACACACACACACACACATATATACCACACACACACACACACACACACACACACACACACACACACACACACACACACACACACACACACACACACACACACATACGTATACACATATACATGTCTTGACACACAGTTTGGTGTGTACACTCATGTCCTCATATAGTGGACAAACCAACACACACACACAGCGTGGCGTTCAGTGTCCGTCTGTTTCTTGCAGTTGTGGACGTGGAGGACAGCAGCGAGGTGGTCGGCAGTCTGACTGTGTCTGTGGAGGGACTGGACGCTCTGCAGGCCATCATGGAGGACCAGGACCTGGACCAGGACCTGGACCAGGAGCAGACCCACGTCTCCTCTCTGCTTCCATCAACGTGAGGCAACAAATAGTAGAACATGTGAGGCAGAGTGCGTCGGGACTGAGTCCAGATCTCAGAGTCATGAAGACCAGGACCAACGCTGAAGTGGTTAGACTGGTCAGGATGGACTCTTGTGGACTCTGTGGACTCTGGTGGACTCTGGTGGACTCTGTGGACTCTGGTGGACTCTGTGGACTCTGGTGGACTGTGGTGGACTCTGGTGGACTCTGGTGGACTCTGTGGACTCTGGTGGAAGTGAAGTTACTTCCTGTCTCAGTCTGTAAACAAAATAAAGGTTCAGATAATGAACGCTGTGTGGTTCACGCAAGGACGAGAATCTGTTTCAGTGTAAAGATGTTATTTAATATCTGCAGTGTGTGTGTGTGTGTGTGTGTGTGTTAGGTGTGTGTGTTAGTGTGTGTGTGTTAGTGTGTGTGTGTGTGGTGTTAGTGTGTGTGTTAGTGTGTGTGTGTTAGTGTGTGTGTGTGTGTGTGTGTGTGTTAGTGTGTGTTAGTACTGTGACGTCCCCGCAGACTGTCTAAAACCTGGACGTAGTCTCCGTGACGTCCCCGCAGACTGTCTAAAACCTGGACGTAGTCTCCGTGACGTCCCCGCAGACTGACTAAAACCTGGACGTAGTCTCCGTGACGTCCCGCAGACTGACTAAAACCTGGACGTAGTCTCCGTGACGTCCCCGCAGACTGTCTAAAACCTGGACGTAGTCTCCGAGACGTCCCCGCAGACTGTCTAAAACCTGGACGTAGTCTCTGTGACGTCCCCGCAGACTGTCTAAAACCTGGACGTAGTCTCCGTGACGTCCCCGCAGACTGTCTAAAACCTGGACGTAGTCTCCGTGACGTCCCCGCAGACTGTCTAAAACCTGGACGTAGTCTCCGTGACGTCCCCGCAGACTGTCTAAAACCTGGACGTAGTCTCCGTGACGTCCACACAGACTGTCTAAAACCTGGACGTAGTCTCCGTGACGTCCCTGCAGACTGTCTAAAACCTGGACGTAGTCTCCGTGACGTCCCCGCTGACTGTCTGAACAAAAACATTATCACATAATTCTGAAAGTTTTGCTCCATCATCCTTCCAACTTCTCAGTTTCTCTGTAATCCTCTCAAATAAATTATCTCCTCCATTACTGTGCAACATGTCCACTCATCACATCAGCTCATTACCTCGTTGTATCTTTTAATTGGACCTCCTTACTTAAAGTCAGATGATGGTATATGATTGGTGGTTGGTGTTTTACATGTTTGCCTACAGGTCTGCATCATGTCTGCTCTTTGAAAGACTTTGGTGGACAGACTCCAGCAGACGGTTCGTCCAGCCGACAGAGGCTTAGCTCACCGTCTGAACATCCTTCAGCCTGACAGGAGCTCCGCTGGGACTCTGCAACAGACGTGAAGCTGCAGATCCAGGCTCAGCCGACGAGACACACCATGAAACATCAGCCAGCGGCAGAGCAAACTGGAAGGTAATCCTCATGTAATGTTGTAAACATAAAGCTAAGCGTCGCTGACAAGCAGCTGGAACAGGATAAGTGACGTCCACAATCACAATTATGAAAACCCTGCGGAGCCGCATTTATGTAACTGGACCAAAAGAACCAGAACCAGAGACACGTTTAGGTCGTGAGTCCAGATCAGACATCAGTCATTTATGACTCTAATGATCGTTCAGAGACGAGGAATCAAACGCGCTGACCAGAACTGAAATGACTGAAAACATTTTATTTTATTCAATTCTAAAAACTTCAGTTTGTTTCATGTTTTCATCATCAGTCACACGGCGCCACCTGCTGCTCCGTCTGCAGAACGTGGACTCAGCTGATGAATGTTTGAATATTCTAAACACCTCGAGATCATTCGTTCATTTATTTTTACAGTAAAACATCTGAAAGTTCAGCTGCAGTGTGTGACTCACAGCTGTCCGTTTCCATGGTGACGTCCCCCACGCTGGTTTATATTCATGTGATGACTTCATGTCCTCGTTTGCACGGACACAAACACTGCAGCCTGTGTCAGCCTCCTCAGCACCTCCTCCGTCAGCCCGCCGCCTCTCTGAGCCTCCTCAGCACCTCCTCCGTCAGCCCGCCCCCTCTCTGAGCCTCCTCAGCACCTCCTCCGTCAGCCCGCCCCCTCTCTGAGCCTCCTCAGCACCTCCTCCGTCAGCCCGCCGCCTCTCTGAGCCTCCTCAGCACCTCCTCTGGACTGAGAGATGAGTCCAGTCTGATGACTTTGTCTCTGGACCTGGAGCCCTGCAAGAGACAGGGGACACGTGGAGGGAGTGTGTGTGGTTGTGAGTGTGTGTGAGTGAGGGTGTGTGTGAGAGTGTGTGTGTGTGTGAGTGTGTGTGAGTGAGAGTGTGTGTGTGTGTGTGTGTGTGTGTGAGTGTGTGTGTGTGAGTGTGTGTGTGTGTGTGGTGTGTGTGTGTGTGTGTGTGAGTGTGTGAGTGAGAGTGAGAGTGTGAGTGTGTGTGTGTGAGTGTGTGTGTGTGAGTGTGTGTGTGTGAGTGTGTGTGTGTGTGTGTGTGAGTGTGTGAGTGTGTGTGTGTGTGTGTGAGAGAGTGTGTGTGTCAGGAACCTTGTGGAGACACACGTGACTCTTCTTCAGCTCCAGGACTTCGGCCAGGAAGCGAAGCAGCTCTGCGTTTGCTTCTCCGTCTGTCGGAGGCGCTGCGATGGAAACTCCCACCGCCTGTGAGCCGACGTCTGAGAGCAGAGGAGGTCAAAGGTCAAAGGTCAGGAGCTCATGACGACAGCAGCCATGTCGTCACGAGCACGTGTGACGGGAGCACACCTGTGATGGCGCTGCGGCACGAGCCCGGCTTGGCGTGCACCGCTATGAAGACGACCCCGCTTTTATCTGGAGACACCGGGCACGAGCCGCCAGCCTCTGCACCGCCCGCCGCACCGCCTGCCGCACCGCCCGCCGCACGCCCCTTCACCTGGGACACAGTCACAGTTACTTCTGATTGGTTGATCTTTGACCTGACATCAGACTTAAGGACTTTTCAAGGACTTTCCAGGCTGATCCCTTAAATTCAAGCACCGAACATGACGTCATGACATGTTTGATGATTATATTCTGGATTATTAATTATCAGACAGACTCGAGTACAAGTACTTCGTTACTTTCACATGTAACGGAGTAAAACGAACTCACCGTTTTCTCTTTTTTCGGCATTTTTCTGTTTGTGGAGAAACTCCTCGTTAACGGGGGAACACCGGGCAGAGGAGGCGGGCCGCGCCGGGACAGGTGGACCGTTAACGGGGGAACACCGGGCAGAGGAGGCGGGCCGCGCCGGGACAGGTGATCCGTTAACGGGGGAACACCGGGCAGAGGAGGCGGGCCGCGCCGGGACAGGTGATCCGTTAACGGGGGAACACCGGGCAGAGGAGGCGGGCCGCGCCGGGACAGGTGGACCGTTAACGGGCGGCTGAACACCGGGACTACGTCAGAGAAACGGTTTAACGCCACAACGTCGACTGACCGGAAATATTTAAACGTGGAAAAAGCCCGCGAAAACATTCACCCGCTAACTGTTAGCCTGTTAGCCTGTTAGCCTGCTTAACAATGTAAACATCGTGATTTCCGCTTTTTAAAATAAAGACTTCCGGTCTTCTTCAAAGTAAAAGCCTTCATGACAAACGTTACAACGATTTGTTTTCTCAGTTTTCAGTTGAAACTTTAAATCGAATAAATAATAAGAAATAAAACTTACAGGCAGTTAATGGAAAAAGTCGCTTTCATTGTTTTCTGTCACGTTCATCTTAAAACGTTTCACAGAAAAACATCCTTAAAAATCTTTGAATGTTTCAAAGTTTCCAGTTTCTGTTGTTTAAGTGACTTTTATATTTGAATCATGGTGAAGAAGGACGTCCAGAAATACCACAGCAGAGGAGTACGAAGAATTGATACCACACATCGTCTTGCTGTCCTCTCCTTGTCCTCTTGTTGTCCTCTTGTCCTCCACTTGTCTTCTCCTCGTCCTCTTGTCCTCTCGTCCTCTTGTTGTCCTCTTGTCCTCTCGTCATCCACTTGTCTTCTTCTCGGCCCTTTCGTCCTCTTGTTGTCCTCTTGTCCTCTCGTCATCCACTTGTCTTCTCCTCGTCCTCTTGTCCTCTTATTGTCCTCTCGTCCTCTTGTTGTCCTCTTGTCCTCTCGTCATCCACTTGTCTTCTTCTCTGCCCTTTCGTCCTCTTGTTGTCCTCTTGTCCTCTTGTTGTCCTCTTGTCCTCTCGTCATCCACTTGTCTTCTCCTCGTCCTCTTGTCCTCTTATTGTCCTCTCGTCCTCTTGTTTATCCTCTTGTCCTCTCGTCATCCACTTGTCTTCTTCTCTGCCCTTTCGTCCTCTTGTTGTCCTCTTGTCCTCTCGTCATCCACTTGTCTTCTTCTCGGCCCTTTCGTCCTCTTGTTGTCCTCTTGTTGTCCTCTCGTCCTCTTGTTGTCCTCCACTTGTCTTCTCCTCGTCCTCTTGTCCTCTTATTGTCCTCTCGTCCTCTTGTTGTCCTCTTGTCCTCTCGTCATCCACTTGTCTTCTTCTCTGCCCTTTCGTCCTCTTGTTGTCCTCTTGTCCTCTCGTCATCCACTTGTCTTCTCCTCGGCCCTTTCGTCCTCTTGTTGTCCTCTTGTCCTCTCGTCATCCACTTGTCTTCTCCTCGTCCTCTTGTCCTCTTGTTGTCCTCTTGTACTCTCGTCATCCACTTGTCTTCTCCTCGTCCTCTTGTCCTCTTGTTGTCCTCTCGTCCTCTTGTTGTCCTCTCGTCATCCACTTGTCTTCTCCTCGTCCTCTTGTCCTCTTGTTGTCCTCTTGTCCTCTCGTCATCCACTTGTCTTCTCCTCGTCCTCTTATTGTCCTCTTGTTGTCCTCTTGTCCTCTCGTCCTCTTGTTGTCCTCTTGTCCTCTCGTCATCCACTTGTCTTCTTCTCGGCCCTTTCGTCCTCTTATTGTCCTCTCGTCCATTTGTTGTCCTCTTGTACTCTCGTCATCCACTTGTCTTCTCCTCGTCCTCTTGTCCTCTTGTTGTCCTCTCGTCCTCTTGTTGTCCTCTTGTCCTCTCGTCATCCACTTGTCTTTTCCTCGTCCTCTTGTCCTCTTGTTGTCCTCTCGTCCTCTTGTTGTCCTCTTTTCCTCTCGTCATCCACTTGTCTTCTTCTCGGCCCTTTCGTCCTCTTGTTGTCCTCTTGTCCTCTTGTTGTCCTCTTGTCCTCTCGTCATCCACTTGTCTTCTCCTCGTCCTCTTGTCCTCTCGTCATCCACTTGTCTTCTTCTCGGCCCTTTCGTCCTCTTGTTGTCCTCTTGTCCTCTTGTTGTCCTCTTGTACTCTCGTCATCCTTTTGTCCTCTTATTGTCCTCTCGTCCTCTTGTTGTCCTCTTGTCCTCTCGTCATCCACTTGTCTTCTTCTCTGCCCTTACGTCCTCTTGTTGTCCTCTCGTCCTCTTGTTGTCCTCTTGTCCTCTCGTCATCCACTTGTCTTCTCCTCGTCCTCTTGTCCACTTGTTGTCCTCTTGTACTCTCGTCATCCACTTGTCTTCTCCTCGTCCTCTTGTCCACTTGTTGTCCTCTTGTACTCTCGTCATCCACTTGTCTTCTCCTCGTCCTCTTGTCCTCTCGTCCTCTTGTTGTCCTCTTGTCCTCTCGTCATCCACTTGTCTTCTCCTCGTCCTCTTGTCCTCTTGTTGTCCTCTTGTCCTCTCGTCATCCACTTGTCTTCTCCTCGTCCTCTTGTCCTCTTATTGTCCTCTCGTCCTCTTGTTGTCCTCTTGTCCTCTCGTCATCCACTTGTCTTCTTCTCGGCCCTTTCGTCCTCTTATTGTCCTCTCGTCCATTTGTTGTCCTCTTGTACTCTCGTCATCCACTTGTCTTCTCCTCGTCCTCTTGTTGTCCTCTCGTCCTCTTGTTGTCCTCTTGTCCTCTCGTCATCCACTTGTCTTCTTCTCGGCCCTTTCGTCCTCTTGTTGTCCTCTTGTCCTCTTGTTGTCCTCTTGTCCTCTCGTCATCCACTTGTCTTCTCCTCGTCCTCTTGTCCTCTCGTCATCCACTTGTCTTCTTCTCGGCCCTTTCGTCCTCTTGTTGTCCTCTTGTCCTCTTGTTGTCCTCTTGTACTCTCGTCATCCACTTGTCTTCTTCTCGGCCCTTTCGTCCTCTTGTTGTCCTCTTGTCCTCTCGTCATCCACTTGTCTTCTTCTCTGCCCTTTCGTCCTCTTGTACTCTCGTCATCCACTTGTCTTCTCCACGTTCTCTTGTTGTCCTCTTCTTGTCGTCTTGCTGTCCTCTTCTTGTCCTCTTGTTGTCCCCTTGTCCTCTCGTCATCCACTTGTCTTCTCCTCGTTCTCTTGTTGTCCTCTTCTTGTCCTCTTGTTGTCCCCTTGTCCTCTCGTCATCCACTTGTCTTCTCCTCGTTCTCTTGTTGTCCTCTTCTTGTCCTCTTGTTGTCCCCTTGTCCTCTCGTCATCCACTTGTCTTCTCCTCGTTCTCTTGTTGTCCTCTTCTTGTCCTCTTCTTGTCCCCTTGTCCTCTCGTCATCCACTTGTTTTCTCCTCATCCTCTCATCCTCTTGCTGTCCTCTCCTTGTCCTCTTGTCCTCTTGTTGTCCTCTTGTTGTTCAGTGTGTGTGTGGACTGCAGCAGCAGAGCTGGGAGTGTCTTCAGGTTGTGATGGGCGTCCCTTCCTCTCTCAAACGTCCTATTCATTAAAGACACACACACACACACACACACACACACACACACACACACACACACACACACACACACACCACACACCGACCTGCTCGACTCACAGAAGAACTGCACTGACAGACCTGAGAGCTTCTATGGACCAGAACCAGAACCAGGAGGCAGAGGAGAGCCCGTACCTGTGGTGAGAAAGACTTTGTTGGCTGTTTGTGTCTGAAGCTGCTGGGACGTGTCCAGGTCTGCATTCCTGCAGTGTTGGTGAGAGACAGACAGACAGGCAGACAGACAGACAGACAGACATGCAGACAGACAGACAGACAGGCAGACAGACAGACAGACAGACAGACAGACAGGCAGACAGACAGACAGACAGACAGACAGACAGACAGACATGCAGACAGACATGCAGACAAAGAGACAGACAGACAGGCAGACAGACAGACAGACATGCAGACAGTCAGACAGACATGCAGACAGGCTGAGACGTGGCACAGCTGCTCTGACTGAGTCTGAACCAGAACCTGAACCGGTCCCAGTCAACAGTCTGCAGGAGGAATACAGCAACTGAACAAGGACAGGAGCAGAGAGAGGGATGTGTTTTTAATACAGTACAATACGAGTACAAGTATCAGTACTACCTGTAAACACAGTAAAAGGACTACAAGAAGTTAAAATGTTAAAGTATGATCAGTACTCTGTAGTTAAAGTATGATCAGTACTCTGCAGTTAAAGTATGCTCAGTACTCTGTAGTTAGTATGATCAGTACTCTGCAGTTAAAGTATGCTCAGTACTCTGTAGTTAGTATGATCAGTACTCTGTAGTTAAAGTATGCTCAGTACTCTGTAGTTAAAGTATGCTCAGTACTCTGTAGTTAAAGTATGCTCAGTACTCTGTAGTTAAAGTATGATCAGTACTCTGTAGTTAAAGTATGATCAGTACTCTGTAGTTAAAGTATGATCAGTACTCTGTAGTTAAAGTATGATCAGTACTCTGTAGTTAAAGTATGATCAGTACTCTGTAGTTAAAGTATGATCAGTACTCTGTAGTTAAAGTATGCTCAGTACTCTGTAGTTAAAGTATGATCAGTACTCTGTAGTTAGTATGATCAGTACTCTGTAGTTAAAGTATGCTCAGTACTCTGTAGTTAAAGTATGATCAGTACTCTGTAGTTAGTATGATCAGTACTCTGTAGTTAAAGTATGATCAGTACTCTGTAGTTAGTATGATCAGTACTCTGTAGTTAAAGTATGATCAGTACTCTGTAGTTAGTATGATCAGTACTCTGTAGTTAAAGTATGATCAGTACTCTGTAGTTAGTATGATCAGTACTCTCTGAGTTAAAGTATGATCATACTCGTAGTTAAAGTATGATCAGTACTCTGTAGTTAAAGTATGATCAGTACTCTGTAGTTAAAGTATGCTCAGTACTCTGTAGTTAAAGTATGATCAGTACTCTGTAGTTAGTATGATCAGTACTCTGTAGTTAAAGTATGATCAGTACTCTGTAGTTAAAGTATGATCAGTACTCTGTAGTTAGTATGATCAGTACTCTGTAGTTAAAGTATGATCAGTACTCTGTAGTTAGTATGATCAGTACTCTGTAGTTAAAGTATGATCAGTACTCTGTAGTTAAAGTATGCTCAGTACTCTGTAGTTAGTATGATCAGTACTCTGTAGTTAAAGTATGCTCAGTACTCTGTAGTTAAAGTATGATCAGTACTCTGTAGTTAAAGTATGATCAGTACTCTGTAGTTAAAGTATGATCAGTACTCTGTAGTTAAAGTATGATCAGTACTCTGTAGTTAAAGTATGATCAGTACTCTGTAGTTAAAGTATGCTCAGTACTCTGTAGTTAAAGTATGCTCAGTACTCTGTAGTTAGTATGATCAGTACTCTGTAGTTAAAGTATGCTCAGTACTCTGTAGTTAAAGTATGATCAGTACTCTGTAGTTAAAGTATGATCAGTACTCTGTAGTTAAGTATGCTCAGTCAGTACTCTGTAGTTAAAGTATGATCAGTACTCTGTAGTTAAAGTATGATCAGTACTCTGTAGTTAAAGTATGATCAGTACTCTGTAGTTAAAGTATGCAGTACTCTGTAGTTAGTATGATCAGTACTCTGTAGTTAAAGTATGCTCAGTACTCTGTAGTTAAAGTATGATCAGTACTCTGTAGTTAAAGTATGATCAGTACTCTGTAGTTAAAGTATGCTCAGTACTCTGTAGTTAAAGTATGCTCAGTACTCTGTAGTTAAAGTATGATCAGTACTCTGTAGTTAAAGTATGATCAGTACTCTGTAGTTAAAGTATGCTCAGTACTCTGTAGTTAAAGTATGCTCAGTACTCTGTAGTTAAAGTATGCTCAGTACTCTGTAGTTAAAGTATGATCAGTACTCTGTAGTTAGTATGATCAGTACTCTGTAGTTAAAGTATGCCCAGTACTCTGTAGTTAAAGTATGATCAGTACTCTGTAGTTAAAGTATGATCAGTACTCTGTAGTTAAAGTATGCTCAGTACTCTGTAGTTAAAGTATGATCAGTACTCTGTAGTTAAAGTATGATCAGTACTCTGTAGTTAAATTATGCCCAGTACTCTGTAGTTAAAGTATGATCAGTACTCTGTAGTTAAATTATGCTCAGTACTCTGTAGTTAAAGTAGGATCAGTACTCTGTAGTTAAAGTATGATCAGTACTCTGTAGTTAAAGTATGATCAGTACTCTGTAGTTAAAGTATGCTCAGTACTCTGTAGTTAAAGTATGCTCAGTACTCTGTAGTTAAAGTATGATCAGTACTCTGTAGTTAAAGTATGATCAGTACTCTGTAGTTAAAGTATGATCAGTACTCTGTAGTTAGTATGATAAGTACTCTGTAGTTAAAGTATGATCAGTACTCTGTAGTTAAAGTATGCTCAGTACTCTGTAGTTAAAGTATGCTCAGTACTCTGTAGTTAAAGTATGCTCAGTACTCTGTAGTTAAAGTATGCTCAGTACTCTGTAGTTAAAGTATGCTCAGTACTCTGTAGTTAAAGTATGATCAGTACTCTGTAGTTAAAGTATGATCAGTACTCTGTAGTTAGTATGATCAGTACTCTGTAGTTAAAGTATGATCAGTACTCTGTAGTTAAAGTATGCCCAGTACTCTGTAGTTAAAGTATGCTCAGTACTCTGTAGTTAAAGTATGATCAGTACTCTGTAGTTAAAGTATGATCAGTACTCTGTAGTTAGTATGATCAGTACTCTGTAGTTAAAGTATGATCAGTACTCTGTAGTTAAAGTATGATCAGTACTCTGTAGTTAAAGTATGCTCAGTACTCTGTAGTTAAAGTATGCTCAGTACTCTGTAGTTAAAGTATGATCAGTACTCTGTAGTTAAATTATGCTCAGTACTCTGCAGTTAAAGTATGCTCAGTACTCTGTAGTTAAAGTATGCTCAGTACTCTGCAGTTAAAGTATGCTCAGTACTCTGTAGTTAAAGTATGCTCAGTACTCTGTAGTTAAAGTATGCTCAGTACTCTGTAGTTAAAGTATGCTCAGTACTCTGCAGTTAAAGTATGCTCAGTACTCTGTAGTTAAAGTATGCTCAGTACTCTGTAGTTAAAGTATGCTCAGTACTCTGTAGTTAAAGTATGCTCAGTACTCTGTAGTTAAGTATGCTCAGTACTCTGTAGTTAAAGTATGCTCAGTACTCTGTAGTTAAAGTATGCTCAGTACTCTGTAGTTAAAGTATGATCAGTACTCTGTAGTTAAAGTATGCTCAGTACTCTGTAGTTAAAGTATGATCAGTACTCTGTAGTTAAAGTATGCTCAGTACTCTGTAGTTAAAGTATGATCAGTACTCTGTAGTTAAAGTATGATCAGTACTCTGTAGTTAGTATGATCAGTACTCTGTAGTTATATGATCAGTACTCTGTAGTTAAAGTATGCTCAGTACTCTGTAGTTAAAGTATGATCAGTACTCTGTAGTTAAAGTATGCTCAGTACTCTGTAGTTAAAGTATGCTCAGTACTCTGTAGTTAAAGTATGCTCAGTACTCTGTAGTTAAAGTATGATCAGTACTCTTGTGTAAAGTATGATCAGTACTCTGTAGTTAAAGTATGATCAGTACTCTGTAGTTAAAGTATGCTCAGTACTCTGTAGTTAAAGTATGCTCAGTACTCTGTAGTTAAAGTATGCTCAGTACTCTGTAGTTAAAGTATGATCAGTACTCTGTAGTTAGTATGATCAGTACTCTGTAGTTAAAGTATGCTCAGTACTCTGTAGTTAAAGTATGCTCAGTACTCTGTAGTTAAAGTATGATCAGTACTCTGTAGTTAAAGTATGCCCAGTACTCTGTAGTTAAAGTATGATCAGTACTCTGTAGTTAAAGTATGCTCAGTACTCTGTAGTTAAAGTATGATCAGTACTCTGTAGTTAAAGTATGCTCAGTACTCTGTAGTTAAAGTATGATCAGTACTCTGTAGTTAAAGTATGATCAGTACTCTGTAGTTAAAGTATGATCAGTACTCTGTAGTTAAAGTATGCTCAGTACTCTGTAGTTAAAGTATGCTCAGTACTCTGTAGTTAAAGTATGATCAGTACTCTGTAGTTAAAGTATGATCAGTACTCTGTAGTTAAAGTATGATCAGTACTCTGTAGTTAGTATGATCAGTACTCTGTAGTTAGTATGATCAGTACTCTGTAGTTAAAGTATGCTCAGTACTCTGTAGTTAAAGTATGATCAGTACTCTGTAGTTAAAGTATGCTCAGTACTCTGTAGTTAAAGTATGCTCAGTACTCTGTAGTTAAAGTATGCTCAGTACTCTGTAGTTAAAGTATGATCAGTACTCTGTAGTTAAAGTATGATCAGTACTCTGTAGTTAAAGTATGATCAGTACTCTGTAGTTAAAGTATGCTCAGTACTCTGTAGTTAAAGTATGCTCAGTACTCTGTAGTTAAAGTATGCTCAGTACTCTGTAGTTAAAGTATGCTCAGTACTCTGTAGTTAAAGTATGCTCAGTACTCTGTAGTTAAAGTATGATCAGTACTCTGTAGTTAAAGTATGATCAGTACTCTGTAGTTAAAGTATGCTCAGTACTCTGTAGTTAAAGTATGATCAGTACTCTGTAGTTAAAGTATGCTCAGTACTCTGTAGTTAAAGTATGATCAGTACTCTGTAGTTAAAGTATGATCAGTACTCTGTAGTTAGTATGATCAGTACTCTGTAGTTAGTATGATCAGTACTCTGTAGTTAAAGTATGCTCAGTACTCTGTAGTTAAAGTATGATCAGTACTCTGTAGTTAAAGTATGCTCAGTACTCTGTAGTTAAAGTATGCTCAGTACTCTGTAGTTAAAGTATGCTCAGTACTCTGTAGTTAAAGTATGATCAGTACTCTGTAGTTAAAGTATGATCAGTACTCTGTAGTTAAAGTATGATCAGTACTCTGTAGTTAAAGTATGCTCAGTACTCTGTAGTTAAAGTATGCTCAGTACTCTGTAGTTAAAGTATGCTCAGTACTCTGTAGTTAAAGTATGCTCAGTACTCTGTAGTCAAAGTATGATCAGTACTCTGTAGTTAGTATGATCAGTACTCTGTAGTTAAAGTATGCTCAGTACTCTGTAGTTAAAGTATGCTCAGTACTCTGTAGTTAAAGTATGATCAGTACTCTGTAGTTAAAGTATGCCCAGTACTCTGTAGTTAAAGTATGATCAGTACTCTGTAGTTAAAGTATGCTCAGTACTCTGTAGTTAAAGTATGCTCAGTACTCTGTAGTTAAAGTATGATCAGTACTCTGTAGTTAAAGTATGATCAGTACTCTGTAGTTAAAGTATGATCAGTACTCTGTAGTTAAAGTATGATCAGTACTCTGTAGTTAAAGTATGCTCAGTACTCTGTAGTTAAAGTATGCTCAGTACTCTGTAGTTAAAGTATGATCAGTACTCTGTAGTTAAAGTATGATCAGTACTCTGTAGTTAGTATGATCAGTACTCTGTAGTTAAAGTATGATCAGTACTCTGTAGTTAAAGTATGCTCAGTACTCTGTAGTTAAAGTATGCTCAGTACTCTGTAGTTAAAGTATGATCAGTACTCTGTAGTTAAATTATGCTCAGTACTCTGCAGTTAAAGTATGCTCAGTACTCTGTAGTTAAAGTATGCTCAGTACTCTGCAGTTAAAGTATGCTCAGTACTCTGTAGTTAAAGTATGCTCAGTACTCTGCAGTTAAAGTATGCTCAGTACTCTGTAGTTAAAGTATGCTTAGTACTCTGTAGTTAAAGTATGCTCAGTACTCTGCAGTTAAAGTATGCTCAGTACTCTGTAGTTAAAGTATGCTCAGTACTCTGTAGTTAAAGCTCAGTACTCTGTAGTTAAAGTATGCTCAGTACTCTGTAGTTAAAGTATGATCAGTACTCTGTAGTTAAAGTATGATCAGTACTCTGTAGTTAAAGTATGATCAGTACTCTGTAGTTAAAGTATGCTCAGTACTCTGTAGTTAAAGTATGCTCAGTACTCTGTAGTTAAAGTATGATCAGTACTCTGTAGTTAAAGTATGCTCAGTACTCTGTAGTTAAAGTATGATCAGTACTCTGTAGTTAAAGTATGATCAGTACTCTGTAGTTAGTATGATCAGTACTCTGTAGTTAGTATGATCAGTACTCTGTAGTTAAAGTATGCTCAGTACTCTGTAGTTAAAGTATGCTCAGTACTCTGTAGTTAAAGTATGATCAGTACTCTGTAGTTAAAGTATGATCAGTACTCTGTAGTTAAAGTATGCTCAGTACTCTGTAGTTAAAGTATGATCAGTACTCTGTAGTTAAAGTATGATCAGTACTCTGTAGTTAAAGTATGCTCAGTACTCTGTAGTTAAAGTATGCTCAGTACTCTGTAGTTAAAGTATGCTCAGTACTCTGTAGTGAAACCTTGTTTATTGATCCTCTGACTCTTCATGCAGCGCCACCATCAGGTCAACGTTTGAACAGCAGAAGTGTTTCGTGTTCATTGTTTCTTTGACTTCACTGTGTGTGTGTGTGTGTGTGTGTGTGTGTGTCTGTGTGTGTGTGTGTGTGGTGTGTGTGTGTGTGTGTGTCCTCGTCCTGTTTTTCAGTTTCCAGAGGACGCCGTCTCTCAGACGGAAGTGGAGGAAACGTTATGGCGGCCTGGACGGGAACAAACTGCTGGAGCCCAATAAAGATCCAGACAATAAAGGTCTGTGTGTGAGTGTGTGTGTGTGTGTGTGTGTGTGAGTGTGTGTGTGTGTGTGTGTGTGTGTGTGTGTGTGTGTGTGTGTGTGTGTGTGTGTCTGTGTGTGTGTGTGTGTGTCTGTGTGCGTGTGAGAAAACACCCTGTGATTATTGGTCTGAGTGGGCGGAGTCTGCTCGTATCTAAATTCAGCTGGTGGCCGCAGAGCTGTGGCTCCGCCTCTGAGCTCCGCCTCTGAGCTCCGCCTCTGGCTCCGCCTCTGGGCTCCGCCTCTGGGCTCCGCCTCTGGCTCCGCCTCTGAGCTGACACGTGTGTTAATTACAGCTCGTTAACAGCTCAGCTGTTCATAAACTCCTTTAAAATACAAAAATGAAAACTTGTCTCATTGACGGCAGGTAATTATTTAGCTGACTGCATTTTGTGTCTGCAGCATTTTAAAGTTCAGCTGAAGCTTCATCCTGAGCTTTCATCTGCATCTCATGGTCTTCATCAGGGGGCTGTTTGTTGTGTTGTCATGGAGACAATGAGGAGAACAAACCTGCAACAGAACCACAGACCCGACGCCACAGCTTCGTCCTCTGGCTGTCTTCTTAAAGATTTAAAGGAGCTTCTCCTCTTTTCTCTCCTCTGGCAGATGATGGAGGGATGACGGACGAGAGCCAGCACGGGAACCTGGAGCAGGTAGACCTGCCTCGACACGT